>JAFLJL010006947.1:0-2500 GCA_018398815.1 Conus ventricosus
TGTATGAAGTTAGCATACTGTGGTTGTGAATGCAAGTGTGTCTGTTCACAAACATGGGTGTGTGACAGTCAAGGGGGTGTACATTAATATCTGCAGCGCCGAAAAACTGTAGTGTAAAGAAACAAACATTTGTAACTAATTACGTAAATATTAGTGCTGTGACCCAAAACTATGTAGTAGAAAGAGAGAGAGAGAGAGAGAGAGAGAGAGAGAGAGAGAGAGAGAGAGAGAGAGAGAGAGAGAGAGAGAGAGAGAGAGATTACCCCACTCAAGAGTTTGTAGGTACGTTGTAATGGATGTGACTTTTCAGTACCAGGCATTTACTGTGCATTGCCATGCCACACTCTAACTTCATTCCTCGAATTTCCTGACCAACACTGCAGGTGTCTGTATCTCTTGGGCCTAACTGATGCCGTCGTATCTATGTCTATCTATCTATCTATCTATCTATCTATCTATCTATCTATCTATCTATCTATCTATCTATCTATCTATCTATCTATCTATCTATGCATACATAATGCAGGGAAGTGTAGAGTACAGCCCTGTCACGCAGTCTCCAGCCAGAATGGTATATCACAACATTGTCTGCATCATCCTCATCTTCACTGGTCAGCTAGCCAGAATGGTATATTACAACATTGTCTGCATCATCCTCATCTTCACTGGTCAGCTAGCCAGAATGGTATATTACAACATTGTCTGCATCATCCTCATCTTCACTGGTCAGCTAGCCAGAATGGTATATTACAACATTGTCTGCATCATCCTCATCTTCACTGGTCAGCTAGAAATGGAGTCTCAAAGGGTTTGGTCCTTAATGCCCAATTCTTGTGGTCAGCTCAGTTTCCATTCCTCTCTATGTTTGTGGCCTTGGTCAGTTCCTATCGAGGTCACCGGTTGAGCCAGCTCGTGGGGGACTGGTGTTGAAGGGACGTGGTGACAGCAGGGGACTGGTGTTGAAGGGACATAGTGACAGCAGGGGACTGGTGTTCAAGGGACATGGTGACAGCAGGGGACTGGTGTTGAAGGGACATGGTGACAGCAGGGGACTGGTGTTGAAGGGACGTGGTGACTGCAGGGGACTGGTGTTGAAGGGACATGGTGACAGCAGGGGACTGGTGTTGAAGGGACGTGGTGACAGCAGGGGACTGGTGTTGAAGGGACATGGTGACACTGGGAGCAGGAGACTGGTGTTGAAGGGACATGGTGACAGCATGGTGACAGCGGGGGACTGGTGTTGAAGGGACGTGGTGACAGCATGGTGACAGCAGGGGACTGGTGTTGAAGGGACGTGGTGACAGCAGGGGACTGGTGTTGAAGGGACATGGTGACAGCAGGGGACTGGTGTTGAAGGGACGTGGTGACAGCATGGTGACAGCAGGGGACTGGTGTTGAAGGGACGTGGTGACACTGGGAGCAGGGGACTGGTGTTGAAGGGACGTGGTGACAGCAGGGGACTGGTGTTGAAGGGACGTGGTGACAGCAGGGGACTGGTGTTGAAGGGACGTGGTGACAGCAGGGGAATGGTGTTGAAGGGACGTGGTGACAGCATGGGACTGGTGTTGAAGGGACATGGTGATACTGGGAGCAGGGGACTGGTGTTGAAGGGACATGGTGACAGCAGGGGACTGGTGTTGAAGGGACGTGGTGTCAGCAGGGGACTGGTGTTGAAGGGACATGGTGACACTGGGAGCAGGGGACTGGTGTTGAAGGGACATGGTGACAGCATGGTGACAGCAGGGGACTGGTGTTGAAGGTACGTGGTGACACTGATAGCAGGGGACTGATGTTGAAGGGACGTGGTTACAGCCGGGGACTGGTGTTGAAGGGACGTGGTGACAGCAGGGGACTGGTGTTGAAGGGACGTGGTGAATGCAGGGGACTGGTGTTGAAGGGACGTGTTAACAGCAGGGGACTGGTGTTGAAGGGACATGGTGACACTGGGAGCAGGGGACTGGTGTTGAAGGGACTGGTGACAGCAGGGGACTGGTTTTGAAGGGACCTGGTGACAGCAGGGGACTGGTGTTGAAGGGATCTGGTGACAGCGGGGGACTGGTGTTGAATTGACGTGGTGACAGCAGGGGACTGGTGTTGAAGTTACATGGTGACAGCAGGGGACTGGTGTTGAAGGGACATGGTGACAGCAGGGGCCTGGTGTTGAAGGGACGTGGTGACAGCAGGGGACTGGTGTTGAAGGGACGTGGTGACAGCAGGGGACTGGTGTTGAAGGTACGTGGTGACAGCATGGGACTGGTGTTGAAGGGACATGGTGATACTGGGAGCAGGGGACTGGTGTTCAAGGGACATGGTGACAGCAGGGGACTGGTGTTGAAGGGACATGGTGACAGCATGGTGACAGCAGGGGACTGGTGTTGAAGGGACATGGTGACAGCAGGGGACTGGTGTTGAAGGGACGTGGTGACAGCATGGTGACAGCAGGGACTGGTGTTGAAGGGACATGGTGACAGCAGGGGACTGGTGTTGAATTGACATGGTG
>JAFLJL010006947.1:11893-14393 GCA_018398815.1 Conus ventricosus
GATCGTTTTATCCAGCACTATACTGCAAATTTATTGTAAACTTAAATCTTTATGTTATTTTTTATGTTTATATGTAGCTTTACACTAAGTGCATATTCACACTGCACACACACGCACTCGCACGCACACACACACACACACTACACACACACACACACACACACACACACACACACACACCACTCTACACACGCATGCATACGCACAGTACACAAACACACGTAACCACACACTCACACACACTCACACACACCACACACACCACACACACACACACACACACACACACACACACACTCACACACCACACACCCCAGAGACACGCGCGCGTGCGCGCGCACGTGCACGCGCGCAAACACAGGCACAAACTCTTACGCAGCCCGTTTTAATTTTTTGTTGTTGCTGTTGTTGTTGTTGTTTTGTTTTTTTTTTGGTTTTTTTGTTGTTGTTTTTTGATTGGTTTATTTTTAGTCTATATATCACCATTGTTGTGAACAGACGTTAAATTAATCAATCAAATCAACACACACACACACACACACACACACACACACACACACACACACACACACACACACACATATTTCCCTCTGCAATTAAACCCATTCAACACCACCATACTCTCCCCCCTTTCCATCTGCTTCCCCATCCCTGCATTCTGCGCTCAAATTTAAAAAAAAGGAAAGTACAACAAAAACATGAACACGTGTAATGACACACCAAACAGTCTGTGTTGATACTTGAGACAGTTTTTGTTCTTCGGCACTGGAGGCAATTTGGTCTCCTTAAAAACGAACACACACACCCTCTCTCCACCTCCCCTCAATGACAAAACCATGACAGCCAGACGATTCGGTCCTAATGTACACAGACGGTTCGTTTGCAGGAGGAGTGAAAGTTAAAGTGTACAACAGAGCGGCGCTATCATCCGTGAAGGGACGCCAGGTTTCTCAGTGAGCTTTGACTGCGAAAGGGGAAGCACGTGAACGATTTACCATCATCATCTAGTAGAATGGTTTGGCTGGCTTGAAGTGGAAAACCAGACTGTTAGGTTAGCGGCAATGCCTCTCTGAGCGTTCGTATTAGGGGGGAGAGAGAGAGAGAGAGAGAGAGAGAGAGAGAGAGAGAGAGAACAGACAGACAGACAGACAGACAGACAGGAGGGTGGCAGAAGGGGCGAGGGCACGCACGCACGCACGCACGCACGCACGCACGCACGCACGCACACCCCAACACACACACACACACACACACACACACACACACACACACAGAATGACGATCATGACCATGTTGATAATCATGATCATGATGATGAGAATTTCAACTCGAGGCACAGTGCATAACACGATGCCATCTTGGCTCTGATTGTGGGACGATTGTTGCAGGCTTAATATTTGTCTGTTACAAAAAAAAACTGGCTGTGATTTTTAAAGTAAAACTAGCACAAAAGAAAAGGAAACGTGCTAACAGTGTAGAACATTATTTCATCCCCTAGTTACATTATAGACGTGAAACACTTAAGGAACACTTGAGAATTTGTCTTGTTGTCATTTGTTTAATTTCCAGCTAGAAGAAATTCAGACAAACGTGCTTCACACAATTTTTTTACATGAGAAAACCTGCGTAAAACAGTTAGCAAGACTTCTAGCTTCCCACGGTAGACTCACTGGTCGTGTTTCCAGCAATAAATGCTTCTTTTGGATGAAAACCACACAATGTTCTGCATGTGGCGATATCTAGCACTTCGAAAAAAAACCTCGAGAAAGCAGGCATTCACAAAGCAAATGGTGAAGAAAAATGGTCATAGCCTCAGAATCTTCTTGAAACACAAGCTCTCTCTCTCTCTCTCTCTCTCTGTCTCTCTCTCCCTTTCTCTGTCTCTCTCTGTCTCTCTGTCTCTCTGTCTCTCTCTGTCTCTCTCTGTCTCTCTGTCTCTCTGTCTCTCTCTGTCTCTCTCTGTCTCTCTCTCCTTCTGTCTCTCTGTCTCTCTCTTTCTCTCTCTCTCTCTCTCTGTCTCTCTCTTTCTCTCTCTGTCTGTCTGTCTCTCTCTGTCTGTCTGTCTCTCTCTGTCTGTCTGTCTCTCTCTGTCTGTCTGTCTCTCTCTGTCTGTCTGTCTCTGTCTGTCTGTCTCTGTCTGTCTCTGTCTGTCTGTCTGTCTGTCTGTCTCTGTGTCTGTCTGTGTGTCTGTCTGTCTGTCTCTGTCTGTCTGTCTCTGTGTCTGTCTGTCTGTTTCTGTGTCTGTCTGTCTCTGTGTCTGTCTGTCTGTCTCTGTGTCTGTCTGTCTGTCTCTGTGTCTGTCTGTCTCTGTGTCTGTCTGTCTGTCTCTGTGTCTGTCTGTCTCTGTCTCTGTCTGTCTCTGTCTGTCTCTGTCTGTCTCTGTCTGTCTGTCTGTCTGTCTGTCTCTCTCTCTCTCTCTCTCTGTGTGTGTGTGTGTGTGTGTGTGTGGTGGGGTGTTGTGTGTGTGTGTGTGTGTGTGTGGGCGCGCGCGCCCCCACAA
>JAFLJL010006947.1:19393-39393 GCA_018398815.1 Conus ventricosus
GCGTGGACAGAAAGAGTTAAAGAAAGCAAAGGAATGGGGGATAAGATGAGAAAAGAGAGAAATAATGAGTGAGAAGAAGAAGAAGAAGAAGAAGAGAGGAGAGAGAGAGAGAGAGAGAGAGAGAGAGAGAGAGGATGAGAGAGAGAGAGGAGGAGAGGAGAGAGAGAGGAGAGAGAGAGAGAGGAGAGAGAGAGGCAATGTTAATAATGATGATGATGACGATGATGATGATGATGTGATGATGATGATGATGATTGATGATGATGATGATGATGATGATGATGATGACGACGACGACGATGATGACGATGACGATGACGATGATGATGATGATTGAGAATTTCAGCTGTAACACGAATGACAACGTGAAGCAATGCGTTAGCTCTTGTTCCGCCAGCACTGCGGCGCCTTTTGCTCTTTGTCAAAGAGAAGGTACAAAGGAAAAAAAAAGAAAAAGAGGAAAAGCCAACGCCGCCTTTGCTCTTTGTCAAAGAGAAGGTACAAAGGAAAAAAAAGAAAAAGAGGAAAAGCCAACGGGAAAAGAAAAGGCGATGGCGGATAACAGCATAACGCGCAGCTCAAGGCACACGGCGGACTAAAGACTTTACCATCCCCAAGAGCCGCTCTTTCGCTCACCAGCTAATTATCAACTACAAGGTAATTTAGACACACGTGCATTCACGTGTTCTTTTCCAGAAGACGACGACAAACTGAACAAACCGTAAATCAAACAAGTTTCCCACCGCAGACTGACTAATGGCTGCAGTATTGCTGACTAATGGCTGCAGTATTGCTGACTAAATGGCTGCAGTATTGCTGACTAATGGCTGCAGTATTGCTGACTAATGGCTGCAGTATTGCTGACTTAATGGCTGCGTATTGCATGTTTCAGCTTGAAATTCACTGTATTTTGCACCGAGATCTGTTCACATTTCGCAAACCCAGAAATCCTAGATGATGTGTAAGTTGCAATGTAAATAGTGGACAGATAAAGTCTTGGGCATAGATCTTCCTGGAAGGCAGAATCAAGGATCGACGTTTTCATTTTCTCTTGATTTAAAAAAAACAGTATGCTCATTGGGTAGGTTTGCAGATGTTTTGTTTGTCTGTTTGTTTGTCTGCTGTCTTCTCCTCCATGGCACACCATTCACATCACTCGACTCCGCCATTCCACATCGCCATGCGCTCTGCCTTCTCCTGCCGTGGCCGAGGCACGGGTAATCCACAGGGAGTAGGCAATATCAAGTCGCCATAGGGTGACCACCAGAGGAGGCACTGCGCTGCGGCTGACTTACTTCGGTGGTCAATAACGAACAAGCAGGGTAACTCTTGCCCCCCCCCTCCCCCATGACGAAATAAATACAGGCCCATAACTGTAAAGGAATGCTACTAACAACACCTACTCGTCCACAGAAATGGTAACACCATAAGAAATGATAACACACATAACACGATAACACGGTAGTGTTCAGTAGCGCCTTTTCTGATCGGACGACATGGACACCACATATCAGCCCATGCTGACGTCAATACTATATGGACACCACATACTCAGCCCCATGCTGATGTCAATACTATATGGCCACCACATACTCAGCCCATGCTGACGTCACTAATCTTTGGCTGCAGGCACGTGCTTCCAGGAGGCTGTCACCACGTCCTTCAACACCAGTCCCTGCTGTCACCATGTCCCTTCAACACCAGTCCCTGCTGTCACCACGTCCCTTCAAACACCAGTCCCTGCTGTCACCATGTCCCTTCAATACCAGTCCCTGCTGTGACCATGTCCCTTCAACACCAGTCCCCTGCTGTCACCATGTCCCTTCAACACCAGTCCCCTGCTGTCACCATGTCCCTTCACACCAGTCCCCTGCTCCCAGTGTCACTATGTCCCTTCAACACCAGTCCCCTGCTGTCACCACGTCCTTCAACACCAGTCCCCTGCTGTCACCACGTCCCTTCAACACCAGTCCCTGCTCCAGTGTCACCACGTCCCTTCAACACCAGTCCCCTGCTGTCACCACGTCCCTTCAACACCAGTCCCTGCTCCCAGTGTCACCATGTCAATTCAACACCAGTCCCTGCTGTCACCATGTCCCTTAACACCAGTCCTGCTGTCCACCATGCTGTCACCACGTCCCTTCAACACAGTCCCTGCTGTCACCATGTCCTTCAACACCAGTCCCCTGCTGTCACATGCTGTCACCATGTCCCTTCAACACCAGTCCCCTGCTGTCACCATGTCCCTTGAACACCAGTCCCTGCTCCCAGTATCACCATGTCCTTCAACACCAGTCCATGCTGTCACCACGTACTTCAACACCAGTCCCTGCTGTCACCACGTCCCTTCAACACCAGTCCCCTGCTGTCACCACGTCCCTTCAACACCAGGCCCTGCTGTCACCATGTCCCTTCAACACCAGTCCCTGCTGTCACCATGTAACTTCAACACCAGTCCCCTGCTGTCACCACGTCAATTCAACACCAGTCCCCCGCTGTCACCAGATCCTTCAACACCAGTCCCTGCTGTCACAGGTCCTTCAAAACCAGTCCCTGCTGTCACCAGGTCCCTTCAACACCAGTCCCTGCTCCCAGTGTCACCATGTCCCTTCAAACACCAGTCCCCTGCTGTTAACACGTCCCTTCAACACCAGTCCCTGCATTCACCACGTCCTTCAACACCAGTCCCCTGCTGTCACACGTCCCTTCAACACCAGTCCCGGCTGTAACCACGTCCCTTCAACATCAGTCCCTGCTATCAGTGTCACACGTTACCTTCAATCACCAGTCCCTGCTGTCACCATGCTGTCACCATGTCCCTTCAACACAGTCCCTGCTCCCAGTGTCACCATGTCCCTTCAACACCAGTCCCCTGCTGACTCACACGTCCCTTCAACACCAGTCCCCTGCTGTCACCATGTCCTTCACACCATGTCCCCTGCTCCCAGTATCACCTGTCCCTTCAACACCAGTCCATGCTGTCACCACGTCCCTTCAACACCATTCCCCTGCTGTCACCACGTCCCTTCAACACCAGTCCCTGCTGTTCACACGTCCCTTCAACACCAGTCCCCTGCTGTCACCACGTCCCTTCAACACCAGTCCCTGCTCCCAGTGTCACCACGTCCCTTCAAACACCAGTCCCCTGCTGTCACCATGCTGTCACCGTCCCTTCAACACAGTCCCTGCTGTCACCATGTCCTTCAACACCAGTCCCTGCTGTCACCACGTCCTTCAAAACCAGTCCCCTGCTGTCACCATGCTGTCACCACGTCCCTTCAACACCAGTCCCCGCTGTCACCATGCTGTCACCATGTCCCTTCAACACCAGTCTCCTGCTCCAGTGTCACCATGTCCCTTCAACACCAGTCCCCTGCTGTCACACGTCCTTCAACACCAGTCCCTGCTGTCACCATGTCCCTTCAACACCAGTCCCCTGCAGTCACCACGTCCCTTCAACACCAGTCCCCTGCTGTCACCATGTCCCTTCAACACCAGTCCCCTGCTGTCACCTATGTCCCTTGAACACCAGTCCCCTGCTGTCACTTGTCCCTTCAACACCAGTCCCTGCTGTCACCACGTCCCTTCAACACCAGTCCCCACGAGCTGGCTCAACCGGTGACCTCGATAGGAACTGACCAAGGCCAAAAATAGAGAGGAGATGGAAACTGAGCTGACCACAAGAATTGGGCATTAGGACCAACCTTTGAGACTCCATTTTCTAGCTGACCAGTGAAGATGAGGATGATGCAGACAATGTTGTAATATACCATTATGGCTAGCTGACCAGTGAAGATGAGGATGATGCAGACAATGTTGTAATATACCATTCTGGCTAGCTGACCAGTGAAGATGAGGATGATGCAGACAATGTTGTAATATACCATTCTGGCTAGCTGACCAGTGAAGATGAGGATGATGCAGACATGTTGTGATATACCATTCTGGCTGGAGACTGCGTGACAGGGCTGTACTCTACACTTCCCTGCATTATGTATGCATAGATTAGATAGATAGATAGATAGATAGTAGATAGATAGATAGATAGATAGATAGATAGATAGATAGATAGATAGATAGATAGACATAGATACGACGGCATCAGTTAGGCCCAAGAGATACAGACACCTGCAGTGTTGGTCAGGAAATTCGAGGAATGAAGTTAGAGTGTGGCATGGCAATGCACAGTAAATGCCTGGTACTGAAAAGTCACATCATTACAACGTACCTACAAACTCTTGAGTGGGGTAATCTCTCTCTCTCTCTCTCTCTCTCTCTCTCTCTCTCTCTCTCTCTCCTCTTCTCTCTCCTCTCTCTCTCTCTCTCTCTTTCTACTACATAGTTTTGGGTCACAGCACTAATATTTACGTAATTAGTTACAAATGTTTGTTTCTTTACACTACAGTTTTTCGGCGCTGCAGATATTAATGTACACCCCCTTGACTGTCACACACCCATGTTTGTGAACAGACACACTTGCATTCACAACCACAGTATGCTAACTTCGTACACAACACACATCACTCCATTCACCCAAAGGAGCACTATCACAATTGAATTGAGTTTTCTATAAAACGCTCCCTTTACTCACAAAGAAAAGGGTCTTAATTCTTGTTTGCACTTCCTGCATTTTCCAACACATATTTCTTCTCTTTACAAGATAATTCCCCACATACAAACAATAATACCATATTGAAAGTTTTATCAAAAATCAAACACACTCACACATGTTACACTATCAGTTCTTATATTAAATAGTATCAATAAAGACAATCTTGACTTGAGGAGCTTTCTTTCACTTGGCTGTACCACCCCTGGACCATCACAGCCTGGACTGTCACTAGGCTCGTACAGCTCAAGCCTGTACACCCCTGGACGCTGAGGGAGTCTTCTAGGGATTAAGCGACAAGCCTACCTAGTAGACTTCCAGTCTACATCTACACTCTATACTCGAGTGAACTTGCCACGCCAGGCATATTACACCCACCAAGGGTTAAGCACACCCAAACCAGGGTTGCATCGGACAAACCAGTCCAATCATAGTCTACATCTACACTCTATACTCGAGTGAACTTGCCACGCCAGGCATATTACCCCACCAGGGTTAAGCACACCCAAACCAGGTTGCATCGGACAAACCAGTCCAATCATATAAGCACACCCAACCCAGGGTTGCATAGGACAATCCTAGTCCTAACTATGTTAAACCCAACGAGGGTTACAATCAGACATCCTCCTATGTCTGTGTCCAGAGCTCCTCTGAAGTAACAATAGCCTTCCACCCTTCCTCACATTGGGTGAACACAATTCACAATCCACTCAGCGTCCTACTCTTCCGCATCACTGGCGGTTTGCACTCCATGAATACAAAAAAGCATCAAACCCATAGGTTCCATTCCACAATTGCAAAAATTACAAAATCTCTTAATTGATTTGAAACATTTCCATTCACAACACTTTCTCTCATTCACATACATTGCCATAAAGGGCTTTATGTAGGCCATTGTCAATAAAATCGTATCTGCAGCTCTCTCCCTCCTCTCTCTCTCTCTCTCTCTCTCCTCCATCACTCCCTCTCTCTCTCTCTCTCTCTCTCTCTCTCACTCTCTCGGGGGGGGGGGGGGGGGGTCGGGGGGGGGGGGGGGGGGGGGGGGGGGGGGGGGGGGGGGGGGGGGGGGGGGTGGCGCAGCAAGATGCGGAAAGGAAGAACGGTGTGGTGTGAGCTCTTGAATAAATAGTGTTTCTACTTGTTGAAGTGTTCAAGCAGTCTTTCGTTTACATTGAATAACAGCAAATATTATATAAGTGAGTAGGACAAGTAAAGGTGAACTGGCCGAGTGGAAGCCAGGATAGGCCTCTTTGGTGGGTCACAAAATTGAAATAAGAAGAGAAATGCGACCGATCGAAAGTGTTTTTGGGATGAGGGAGCTTCTGTATGGGTTGCATCGGACTGTTTACTACTTCGTGCTGATGATAAGATGTTCACTGGAGATGACCACGTCGCGTTTGGCTGGGGGGAACACATCAGCGTCGACTACCAAAAAAACAAGTTCCCTCCTGGTACTTCGTGTACGTTGTTCGAACGTAAACACTGACACGAAATGCTGACGTCATGGATGACGTAGACAACACGTTGCTACGCCTGGTTTAACAACAACACAATATATGAAACGGCAGCCCAGTGCGATTATTGTGTGCTTTGGGGACTCATCCTGTGGACGATGAACCTCTCATACCTACGGACAAATATTACGCGGACAACGATGTTGAACGAAATCCCGGACCGAATCCTAGCCCAAGTAGCAGCCAACAACAATGAAGTCAGCAGAAGAGGCTCAGAAGTTACAACGTAATCCTAAACTAAATTCATAAAATATGAATCACAAAAAGGCACAGATCTCACATACAAAAGACCCTCACAGACACACAAGAGCGCTACTCCGATTCATTCAGCACCCATACAGCACGATACACAGAACGGATCAAAAACAAACACAAATGGCAGATACGCTTATGCAACAACACAAAGAACTGGCAGAAACGCAAAGAACACACAGAGATAATATGCAGCAGATCGCCGGTAAGGAACGAAAACTGGAGCACCGTGGGACAAACTGGATAGCATCGACACGAATTGGATAGGCTTTTGTAGAAAATTTTTTTTTTCCAGGCAGGAATAATGTGACGCTGTTTGGAATAAGGAAACCATTGGTGAGGACTGTGAAAAAACTAGTGAAAAAGCAACTGCAAACATAATGTCCGGACGAGAGTGGGCTGAAGATTCGTAGAGAGGCCTAGACTGGGAAGACCCAATACAGCAAGCCACAAGCCGCGACCCCTAAATATTTAACCTTTGAGGTGGAAAGACACGATCCGGATGAATGCAGAACACCGAAGGCAAGATAAGAGGAGAGGGAAAATGGAATCAGGGAGCCCAAGATATAACAAGGAGCAGGCAGCTAGCCTTAGAAAAGCCTAATAGAAGAAGGCCAAACAGGGTACATTTTACATGGAAAGTGCACGTAAAAGGACCACCCAAATATCGTTAATGTACCCAGCGAGCCTTCCACCAGGCCGCATGGAAGACAGGAGGGAGATCAACTTCCCGATCACTAAGGATGGTAGAGGAACGAGGACAACGGGAACCAGACAGAGAGACAGGCCGAAGGGGGAGATTCGAAGCAAATGGAGTTCAGGGACTTGGACAATGAGTGAGAAGGGAGAGAGAGAGGAGAAGAGGGACGCGTGGGAAGAGGCGGAGAGTGAGAAGGAAAGATTAGTGAGAGAGAGAAACCGAGAGAAAAGAGAGAGCAAAAGAGATGAGGAAGAATGGAAAGAGCAAGACAGCAAAGAGAGAGCGAGAGAGAGCGGAACCATAAGAGAAATGAATGCGAGAATAAAAAATTTGTTAGTATAAAGCTGGAAGAGAAAGAAGAAACTCTGGAGTGACAGTGAAAGCGGAATTGAGCCTGACAGGCAGCTGGATTGAAATAACATTGAAACGGATTTGGGGGGGGGGTGGGGGGTGTCTTTTCAGAAGAGGAGCAGGAGATGGAAGAAGAAACTCCATGAATAAAAAGGTGGACAGAAAATGGAAGGAAGAATGCGGTCAGTGGGGATGGAAGAGAAGAGCAAGTTTAGACAAAAAAGGGTGTCAGATACCAGTGATGAACAGAAGAATGGAAGGACGAGAGCGGTCAGTGGTATGAAAGAGAGAGCAATTTTAGACAAAGAAAGGGTGCAGATACAGAGATGAACAGAAGAATGGAAGGAAGAGAGGCGGTCAGTGGGGGATGAAAGAGAGCGGCAGTTTAGACACAGAAAGGTGCCGAGACCAGTGATGAACAGAAGATATGGAAGGAAGAGAGGCGGTCCAGAGGGGATGAAAATAGAGGCAGGTAGACACATAAAGGTGGCCGATCCCAGTGATGAACATAAAAAAGGAAGGAAGAGAGGCGGTCATGGGAAGAAAGAGAGAGCAGATTTAGACCAGAAAAGGGTGGCAGATACCGTGAAGAAACAGAAGAATGGAAGGAAGAGAGGCTCCAGTGGGGATGAAAGAGTGAGCAGTTAAGAACCAGAAAGGGTGGCAGATACAGTGATGAACACAAACGGAAGGAAAGAGCGGTCCAGTGGGGATGAAAGATAGAACAGTTTAGACACAGAAAGGTGGCATATACCAGTGATGACAGAAGAAATGACGCAGAGAGGCTTTCGAGTGAGGATGAAAAGAAGAGCAGTTTAGACACAGAAAGGGTGGGCAGATACCATGATGAACGAAGAAAGGAAGGAAGAGAGGCGTTCAGTGTGGATGAAAGAAGAGCAGTATAGACACAGAAAGGGTGCAGATACCAGTGATGAACATAAAACGGAAGGAAGAGAGCGGTCAGTGGGATGAAAGATAGAAACAGTTTAGACACAGAAAAGGGTGCAGATACCAGTGATGAACATAAGAATGGATGGAAGGGAAGGGGCGGTCAGTGGGGAAGAAAGAGAGAGCAGTTTAGACACAGAAAGGGTGGCAGATACCATGATGAACAAAGAATGGGAAGAAGAAGCGGACAGTGGCGATGAAAGAATGAACATTTAGACATAGGCAGAAAGGGTGGCAGATTAACCAGTGATGAACAGAAGAATGGAAGGAAGAAGGCGGTCAGTGGGGATAAAGAGAGAGCAGGTAAGACCCAGAAAGGTGCAGATACCAGGTGTGAACAAAGAATGGAAGGAAGAGAGGCGGTCAGTGGGGATGAAAGAGAGAACAGATTAGACACAGAAAGGGAGGGCCAGATACCAGTGATTGAACAGAGATGGAAGGAAAGAGGCGGTCAGTGGGGATGAAAGAGAGAACATTTTAGACACAAATGGGTGCAGATACCAGTGAGAACAGAGATGAAGGAAGAGAGGCGGTCAGTGGGATGAAAGAGAAGCAGGTTAGATCCAGAAAGGGTGCAGATACCAGGATGAACATGAAAGAATGGAAGGAAGAGAGGCGGTCTAGTGGGGATGAAAAGAGCGCATTTAGACACAGAAAGGGTGGCAATACCAGTGATGAAACTGAAGAATGAAGGACGAGAGGGCGGTCAGTGGGATGAAAGAGAGAGCATTTAGACACAGAAAGGGTGCGATACCAGTGATGTAACAGAAGAATGGAAGGAAGAAGGCGGTCATGGGGATAAAGAGAGAGCAGGTTAGACCCAGAAAGGGTGGCAGATACCAGGGATGAACAGAAAATGGAAGAAAGAGAGCGTCATGGGATGAAAGAGAGAGCATTTTAGAACACAGAAAGGGTGCAATACCAGTGAGAACAGAAAAGGGAAGAAAGAGAGCGGGTCAGTGGGGATGAAAGAGAGAGCATTAGACACAGAAAGTGGGGCAGATACCAGTGATGAACAGAAGAACGGAAGGAATAGGAGGCGGTCATGGGATAAAGAGAGAGCATTAGAACACAGAAAGGGTGGCGCTACCAGTGATGAACAGAAGAAGAAGAAGAGAGGCGGTCCAGTGGGGATGAAAGAGAGAGCAGTTATAGACACAGAAAAGGTGGCAGATACAGTGATGAACAGAAAATGGAAGACATAAGGCGTCATTGGGAATGAAAGAAGAGAGCAGTTTAGACACATAAAGGGTGCAGATACCATTGATTAACAGAAGAATGGAAAAAGAGAGCGGTCAGTGGGATGAAGAGAGAAGCATTTAGACCAGAAAGGGTGGCAGATACCAGTGAGAACGAAGAATGAAGGAAGAGAGGCGGTCAGTGGGATGAAAGAGATAGCATTTAGACACAGAAAGGGTGGCAGATACCAGTGATGAACATACTAATGGAAGGAAGAGAGGCGGTCCCAGAGGGGATGAAAGAGAGAGACCTTTAGACACAGAAAGGGGTTGGCAATACCCGTGATGAACAGAAGATGAAGTAATATATCGGTCGAGTGGGGATGAAAAAGAGAGCAGTTTAGACACAGAAGGGTGGCGATAACCAGTGAGCACAGAAGAAGGAAGGATGAGAGGCGGTCAGTGGGGATGAAAGAGAGAGCAGTTTAGGAACAAAGAAAGGTTGCAGATACCAGTTATGAACAGAAGAATGGAATGAAGAGAAGGCCGTCAGTGGGATGAAAATAGAGCAGTTTTAACAAAGAAAGGTGGCAGATACCAGTGATGAACAGAAGAATGGAAGGAAGAGAGGCGGTCGTGGTGATGAAAGAGAGAGCAAGTTAGACAAAGAAAGGGTGGCAGATACCAGTATGATCAGAAGAATGGAATGACGGAAGAGCGTCAGTGGTGATGAAATAGAGAGTCAGGATAGACAAAGAAAGGTTGCAGATACCCATTGAAGAACAGAAGAATTGAAGGAAGATAGGCGGACAGTGGTGATGAATAGAGAAAGTTTAGACAAAAGAAAGGGTGGCAGATACCATTGATGAACATAAAGAATGGAAGGAAGAGAGGCGGTCATGGGGATGAAAGAGAGAGCAGTTTAGACTAAGAAAAGGTGGCAGATACCATGATGAAGCAGAAGAATGGAAGGAAGAGAGGCGTCAGTGGGATGCATAGAGAGCATTTTAACCAAGAAAGGGTGGCAGATACCAGTGATGACAGAAGAATGGAAGGAAGAGAGGCGGGTCATGTGAAGTAAGAGAGAGCAGATTTAGACAAAGAAGGGTGGCAGATACCAGTGATGAACAGAAGAATGGAAGGAAAGAAGAGGCTCAGTGGGATGGAAAAGAGAAGCATTTTAGACACAGAAAGGTGGCAGATACCAGTGATGACCAGAAAAGAAAGGAAGGAAGAGAGGCGTCAGTGGTGATAAATAGAGAGCAGTTTAGACACAGAAGGTGGCAATACCCAGTGAATGAACAGAAGAATGGAAGGAAAGAGGCGTCATTGATGAAAAGAGAGCAGTTTTGACACGAAAGGGTGGCATATACCAGTGATGAACCAGAAGACAGGAAGGAAGCAGAGTCGGTCAGTGGTGATGAAAGAGAGACGAGTTTAGACCTAAGAAAGGGGCAATACCATGATGAACAAAGAATGGAAGGAAGAGAGGCGGTCAGTGGGGAGAAAGAGAGAGCATTTAGACCAAAAAGGGTGGCAGATACCAGTGAGAACAGACGAATGGAAGAAGAAGAGGCGGTCAGTGGTGATGAAAGAAAGCATTTTAGACACAGAAAAGGGGTGGCAGATACCAGTGATGAACAGAAGAATGGAACGGCAGAGAGGCGGTCACTGGGGATGAAAGAGAAAGCATTTAAGACACAGAAAGGTCAGATACCAGTGATGAACAGAAGAATGCAGGAAGAAGAGGCGTCAGTGGTGATAAAGAGAGAGCAGTTTAGACAAAGAAAAGGGTGGCAAGATACCAGCGGATGAGAACAGAAGAATGGAAGGAAGAGAGAGGCGGTCAGTGGGGATGAAAGAGAGAGCATTAGAACATAAGAAAGGGTGGCAATTCCAGTGATGAACAGAAGACTGGAAGGAAGAGAGGGCCGGTCAGTGGATGAAAGAGAGAGCAGGTTTAGTACAAAGAAAGGTGGCAGATACCAGTGATGAACAGAAGAATGGAAGGAAGAGTGAGGCGTCAGTGTGGATGAAAGAGAGAACAGTTAGACAAATAAAGGGTGGGCAGATACCAGTGATGAACAGAAGAAATGAGAAGAAGGGCGGTCAGTGGGATAAAGCGAGAGCAGTTTAGACAAAGAAAGGTGCAGATAGCCAGTGATGAACAAAGAATGGAAGGAGAGAGGCGGTCAGTGGTGATGAAAAGAGAGAACTGTTTAGACAAAGAAAAGGGTGGCAAGATACGCTTTGGGTGAACAGAACGAAAAAAAGGATGAATAGGGCCAAAAGAGGGACAAAGAAAAAATATAACACGCACAGCAAGCCAAGCACACACCAATACCTATCGCAAGCAATACAATGATGGGCAATAAACAAGTACATACACCCAAGCTAACACACACCGGAAGGGCAAAAAAGACAAAAAATGAATGGAAGGCCAAGGCCATTCACAATACAAGGTATTAATGAAGCCGAAGTTAAGAATAAGAAGAATTTCATTCAATTTTTTGGAATGTTAAGGTCTGCTGGAGAAATAGACAGATCCAGATTTTTTTAATTCATTACTGCCTTTGACATCTGTATTTTATCTTAGACATTCACACTAGAACATATGATTTTGAGACAAAGTCCAGGATTTTTTACATCTTTATCTGCCCACCAGAAAATAACTAGCATGGGCATAGGACCCTCTGGGTGGCGGCTTGATAATGCTGATTAAGAAGGAAGTATCTTGGGGGGTTTAAAAAAAAATGTTCAGTTGATTAATGCTAATATAGGAAAAAGTATTATGTGTGAATTACAAAAAAACCTTTTACAAAGCGATAAAGATGAATTATTTCATTGGTGTGTATGTACATGCCGGTGACCCAGACGTTTTTTCATGCAGACAAGATTATGATTGTACCATAGCAATATAGAACATACATTTGTACCAAATTGAACAAGGGAATGAATATTCATAAATATAGAGGAGACTTGAATGCTCGTAATGGGGACTGGGGAATAAATATCAGGATGAAATGATATATTCGCCAGAGAACAGAATGTGTGTGCACGTCAGTCAAAAGGATAACATCATCAATGGATTCGGAAAAAAGGCTTATCGAACGTTGGCGCAAGTTTTAAATAAACCTCCCCAGAAATGGTTTAAATAAGAAAAACTTTGACAGGTGCCATTCACATTCCTTTCGAAAGGGGAAAAAGTGCTATAGATTTTTATGTCTGCACCATAGAATTAATCGAAAATGTTGACTAGCTGTTTAAGTAATGAAAGAATTGATCCCTCCACATGCCAATTTAGAAAGGAGCACCTGAGCTAACCAGTACAAGGATACTCAGACAGACAAACATAAGAGAAACACTTTACAAGAAATCAAATTGACCCAGCCAAAGCACAAGTCTAACATAAATTCCATGGAATCTGAAAGAGCACAAGAAATACTAGAACAAATCAAGGAGGAGATTGATCTAGATATAGATACTAGTATTGATAAATTTAATCAATACTAAGAATGCTGGAGAATGTATGAGCAAAACAACTCGTTTCAGGAGGGACCTATAAACCTATCAAAGGTGGTATGATAAAGTATGGCAGCGAAAAAGAAAGAAGCAAGACAAGCACTATGGCTGACATTAATTTGATAGATAAAAAATACAAACCCTATTAAATATTAAAAGACAGGAAATATATAATGAACAACCGAGCTTCTTAACAAAAAATGATTAGAGGAAAGAAAAACAACAGAAACAGAATATGATACATTTATGCAAAATCAGAAGGAGATAGCCATAAAATGCTGGAGTATAATAAAACAACATTAAAATAAAGAAAAATAAATTACCAGTTTATTACATCTGAGACAATGGAAAGACATTTTGAAAGCATATTGAACCCTCAAAAAAACAGTAAAGTCAAGAGCTATTGTTAAGTGAACAGCAAGTGTTATTCTGATGAGATTTCTGTACAAGAGCTAGATGAAAGACATCACTGAGACAGTGAAATAGGATCAGCAATAAACAAACTGAAAACAGGAAAATCCCCAGTAATAACGAAATCACCTCCCCGGAATTTCAAAAACAATAGACAGTCAAAATAATACCGTCATCTAACTAAGTTATTTATAAAAATAAACGTTCCAAGAAAGTTAATTCCCCTTAGGAATGGTCACGTGCAGTAAATGACCGCTATACAAGAAAGGTGAAAAGCAAAACCCAGAAATTAATAGAGGGATTTCACTTCTTCTCTATTAAGTAAAAATTTTTACAGCAATAATCAACAAAAGACTATAACTGGGGCAGAGATGAAAATAAAATTAGTAAGGAACAAGCAGGATTTAGAAGAAGGTATTTTCGACAATAGCCCACATTTTCACATGTACAACTATGATAACAAATTGCCTCTATTGCAGACGTAGAACCTAATTTTATGTAGCATTCATAGATTACCAAAAGCAATTGATACTGTAAAAGAGAGCCAAAATATGGAAGTTACTACAGAAACATAAGTATCTACAAAAATGCTCAACAGTTAAAAGGTATATACAAAAAAGGACAAGCTTTGAGTTAAAGTCCGACACTGAACTAACAGAATTTTTCGAATGCCCGGCAGAGTGAAACAAGGTGTTTGTTATACCCCCTTGATCTTTCTTTATTAATTACAGAATGGCGAACAATGTTCACAAGTAAGCAGACATGTTATCAATTTTCTAACCAGGAGCAGAAAATTTACCCCATTGCTATTTGCCGATGATCATCGCCCATATATCATTAACACCAGCGGGCTTACAAAATCAATTAAAGAATCTACAACAAGCCTCGGATTCTATAGGATTAACAGTAAACCTACAAAAAACCAGAAATAATGGTTTTTAGGAAAGGGGGCAATAGGGCAAGAAGGAGAAATGGAACCACAAAGACAAGAACTAGAAGTCGTAAACGTTCTAAGTACTTAGGGTTTTCAAGCCTAGACAACTAAAACACTCAGTAGACATTTCACTTTTCTGAAGAGCAGTAGAGCGAAAGGCAAATTATGGAAATAATGCAAACTATGTAATGTTTAGGACATAAGATTAGCTATCTAATTTAAACTGTTGAAACTCAAGTTAAACCCATACTTTATACGCAGCAGAAGCATGGGCCTAACTAGATATAAAGCTATAGAAAATATACATATGTTCGCCAGTAAAAAAATAAATGGGGTGTGGAAAGAAAACCCCCCAAATAATCTAATGTATGGAGAGTTGGGTAAGATACCTAACTGCATAAGACATCCAATAAGGGCGATTAGGTATTGTTTTAAATTATAAAAATTGAACCAAACAGACTCCTACAAACAAGCAATGAAAGAGAAAAAGACCGAAATAAAACAAAACTCCATAATTGGGCATTAGAATTAAAAAACGCTGTTTAGACCTATGGCACGTCTTTTCAGCAGAAATGGTTAAATGCGGGTAAGGAGATGAGAAACAGATTATATTTCGAGTATTAAAACACAGAATGATAGATGTCACAAGCAGAACAGCATGATAAATAAGTAAATAGTGAACGCTTTAATCCTACCGCTCTTTCGAAATTGTACACACCAAACTAGAAAAATCTCTCACGACATCATCAATATGAAATTCAGAAAAGCATTAACCAGACTAAGTTTAGGGAAAATGAATTAAACACATAAATAAAAAAGTTCCCTAGACAAGGAGCCATTACACATGTCCTTTTTGTCCAGCAAAAAACTGAATAACACTTTTTTAAGAATATAGCCCATGTGGAAAGACAATTCAGGTAGAATATATTTAAAACATTATAGAAAGAAGGATTAATTACACTAAGGAACCTATTACAAAATGAAAATAAGGAAATGACACGTGACCTAGCAATGTTAACCTTTATGCATTAAAAATACCGAGAACACAATTATAAAACAAAGAAAATAGGCTTGGGTTTTGCTTCTGTGGATGTACGCTGAAATTAAACTATGACTACATGATAAGATCTAAATATGTGTTGATATATGAGTATGTGTAGGATTATATTATATAAGATTATACATGTTTGTGTAGGGGTAGTGTGTATATATGTATGTATATGTATATTATGTAGTGTAATATATATAATGTATGTATGAATGTGTCTTGTGTGTGTGTGTAGTGTGTGTTGTGTGTGTGTGTGTGTGTGTGTGCGGTGTGTGTGTGAGTGTATGTGTGTGTGAGTGTGGTGTGTGTATAGTGTGTATGGTAAGTGCTGCATGTGTAACATGTGTGTATATGTATGCATGTGATCTGTGGTGTGAGTAAGTAGTATGTATGTGTAAATGTAAATGTGTGTATACATCTATATATTGATGTTAATATGTATATATGTAGGTGTGTGTGTGTTGTGTATATATATGATATATGTGTGTGTGGGTATATTACAATGTGAATGTTTGCGTATAAAACATATGAACATGAGAAGCTAATGTATAAAAAACGCAATGACGTGTGGTGATAACATCATTATAAAGATGGATGAATCATGGATATAACTTGGGAAGGTGTTTCTGAGTAATGGAAAAGTAATATTATACCTGAATGAGTATAAAAGTGTGATGGTGTGATGCTATGAACAGAATTAATGAAGATATGTTATATGAACACAAATAAAGATTATGCAAAGTATACTCAGGGTGAAACAGGAAAAGATCAAGTAACATATATGCATGAATGGAAAGATAATTATAAAAAGTGTATAAGGTTGGAATAAGAAGGCACTGAAAAGCAAAAAATATGAAGGTATGGAATAAATGACATGAATATGTTTTGAGGAAAATATGTGAAATGAATGCAATATGTTGGAATTGACAAATATGAATGAAAAAAGATAGAATGCGGCTATTTAAAAGATGATTGGAGTATAATTACTTATAAGAACATGTCCAATGTTGTATATGGGACACATATATATGTATTTGTGTTGTATGTATGTGTGTACATGTCAGTGTGTATGTATATAATTGTGAGTAATTTGATTGTGAGGGCTGAGAGGGAATGAGTCTGAATGGATCAAGAGGTGTAGTAAAACAAATTGTAAAAAATATAATATTAATTATGCAAGAGAATAACAAATAAGGTAACTAACAGATAAGTGTAATTATAATTTTAACAGATCTGAATTAAGAATGTTTGTCCAAGGAGCGCGGGAGGATGGGTCCATGAGGAAGCAACTGCGGTGACCGTTAACACCATATGGAATAAACAAGGCCCACGTGGGGGGGGGGGGGGGGGTATCTAGGAATATGAATGGTTTACGTAAATGAGCATGGAAATGAGCATATATTTTCAAAAAATCAACTGTATAAGGAAACATGTTGGAAGAAGGTTAGAATAAGTATATTTAAGTAAAATACACCATGCAAAACTACTAAATTAATACAAAGGAAAACATAGATAAAACAATTGACCATTATGATGAAGTATAGCAATTAAGATACACTAGGAAATGTAACTAGGTCTAGAACTTAGCTCAGTAGGTCATCATGCCTAATCAGCATGTAGCCGCGTGACACACTGTAGCACACAATCAAAGTCCGTCTCGCGAGCTAGAGCGCTTCCTTGTTCTCTCCTCCTCTCCCGCCTTACAGTGGGTGGGGGGGGGGGGGGGGGTGGGGGGGGGGGGGGGGGGGGGGGGGGGGGGGGGGAGGGGGGGGGGGGGGGGGGGGGGGGGGGGGGGGGGGGGGGGAGGCGTGGAGCGGACGGGCCGACAGGGGGACGGGGTGAGGCGGGATCGATATGCTAAGTAATGGCTCCCAATATATTCATATTATGAGGAGTAGGGTTTGAACTTTTTTGATTAATGTTAGCTATTCTATGCATTTTTGATTATTTTCCGAACGGTTGCGTGAATTATAAAGTTTGAATTTTAGGGAACTAGCCTTAAAAGAGACTCCTCTGCCAACAGCCAATTGAGATGCACATGTGTAAAGTTTAATGTCAACAAAGCCAGACCCCTCGTACAGGTACTACAGGTCACAGGTTGAAGTACTAGGAACACAACATTTAAAGTGAAAATAATTGATGAAAGTACTAACCTGAACAGGGAAAGCGCAAGTTTTAGTAAGTTATCCATGGGGCTGCAAAACCAACGAATATAATTAACACAGTTCACCCACACCAACAGGACCACTAGAAAGAACACCCACTGAGTGACAAAGGTTAGCATGCAGCTATCGTTAATCAGGAACCCAAGATGCGGGTTTTCCCTTTCTTTGCACGGTAGGGGGTATAACTTGGCGCAAGCTAAACGTAAAACAAAGATGCTTTAAAATAGTAACGGCTTCCGAGAATTATACGAACGCAGTTGTAGTAAGGGTTTCCACTTCATACATGAAAATACGACGAGGAAATAAATAGATAAAATGTGGGTTTCTGCTGCTACTATCAACCGTATTCATTTCATGAGTGCTAAATAATAATATAATACTTATATTAATAGTTCAAAAGAAAAACGTACTAAGAAACATTTAAGTATAATTAAGAAGAACTCTCATATACCTACTGTCATTGAAGAAACGTGTTCTGATACAGTCATGGTAAATTTGTTCTAACAATATAAAAAAACATTGTTTTTTTTTTCTTGTTGCGTACTCATGTGAATAGCTGATGGCCTCACATTAATGTCACGATCACGAGTCTCTCTCTCTCTCTCTCTTCCTCTCTCTCCTCTCTCTCACTCACTTTACTCTCTCTCTATCTCTCATCTCTCTCTCTCTCTCACTACTTCCCTCTCTCTCTCCTTACTTCCTCTCTCCACCACCGCACACAAAATAAAGAGAAAACAATTAGAGCGATACATGTTAAATCTAGGATGCTGACGTTTCACTTTGCACAAGAATTTAGTGTTCACACATTCAATGCAGCTGATCGTGAGGAAAGTCCCTGTGCCGATAGAAGAAGCTGGAATAGCGATAGACAGCTGGAGGAACGGAGAGAAACGATAAGGATGTCACTGTGTGGTGTGTGTGTGTGTGAGTGCGGTCACCTGTCTCTTACGTGAGTGCGGTAAACCTCTACTCATCATTCCTGATGATTATGCATCGTGCCTGCGCGCTGTTCAAACTCTGGTTTGTCTAACCATGCACAGATGCGCGCAACAACACTGCAGGCCCGGTGTGTGGTCGCTTCACTGGCTGTGACTTACATCACACGCCATGGTGTCCAGAGGGCAGTGGCCTGTCATGCCGCCCACTGTCCATGCCTGTTTGCCATGTCCCCCCTTCTACACCCCACAGGGTCCGCTTGACATGCAGCTCTCTCTCCGGCCAGTCCAACTTGACAGCTTGCTGCGATATTGTGTCGCTTCCCCCCATCACACCCCACCACTTTCCTTCCGAACATACACACACACACGCGCGCACGCCGCGCGCACATGCTATCGCACTCACCCCACATCCCACACCCACACCCACACATGCACAACACACACACACACACACAACAAACCCACAGACACACACACCCACACATCACACCCACAACACACACAACACACACGACAACACACGCACGCAACACACACACATACACACACCACACACAACACAGCGCGCGCGCGCGCGCGCAGGCACGCACGCACGCCGCACGCCCACACCAACCACCCCACCACCACACACACACACACACACAGTTTATCACACACAACACAACACACACACACACCACACACACACACTCACACACATGTTATTGAGACACTTATTTTAAGGAGATTTTAAAATTGATCTGTTAAAAACAAAAAGTCAAAGTGGTAGCAAAACTTATATATCAGCATAATTTAGAACAACTAATCGATAAACCAACACTATAACAGAAAATTCATCCCCCGCCTATTTTTGGTGGGGGGGGGGGGGGGGGGGGGGGGGGGGGGGGGGGGGGCTTTATTAATCATATTTACACAAATGCAAAACAATCCATTATCGAACGTTGTTCCCCTCCCTATGGCGTATGATCACAACCCAAATTGCCTTACCTGTTCAAAAACCGTGTAAAAATTCAAAAGTAGGTCAGAAATTCTATTTACTACAGGATCTTTAGACACTTTAAAGAAGATTTCCTTCTGACCTTTACAGAAGCACATTTTGAACCTCATCTATCAAATCAGAGATCCAAATAAATCAGCTGAAATTTTGGATGATACTTATACCTCTGTAAAAATAACACGCCCCTTTTATAACGAAAAGGATTAAACAGGAAACAAACCACCCTGGATAACTAAAGAACTTGACACAGAATTAACAAAAGAAATCATTGAGTAATTTCGGACAAATTAAGAATTGCAGAAAACAAAGAATTAGAAGTGACGTCATTAAACTAAATCGAAATGTACTTACTTTATAAAAATGTTAACTTCTACCAAAGATCCCAGGGCAAATTTGGAAAGCAATTAACATGTTAACAAATAAACATTGTCAA
>JAFLJL010006947.1:46893-49393 GCA_018398815.1 Conus ventricosus
TCCTTTGTCTTCTGTTTCCCTTCCTTTGTCTTCTGTTTCCCTTCCTTTGTCTTCTGTTTCCCTTCCTTTGTCTTCTGTTTCCTGCTTTTCCCTTCCTTTGTCTTCTGTTTCCTTCCTTTGTCCTCTGTTTCCCTTCCTTTGTCTTCTGTTTCCCTTCCTTTGTCTTCTGTTTCCTGCTTTGCCCTTCCTTTGTCTTCTGTTTCCTGCTTTGCCCTCCTTTGTCTTCTGTTTCCTGCTTTGCCCTTCCTTTGTCTTCTGTTTCCCTTCCTTTGTCTTCTGTTTCCCTTCCTTTGTCTTCTGTTTCCCTCCCTTTGTCTTCTGTTTCCCTTCCTTTGTCTTCTGTTTCCCTTCCTTTGTCTTCTGTTTCCTGCTTTGCCCTTCCTTTGTCTTCTGTTTCCTGCTTTGCCCTTCCTTTGTCTTCTGTTTCCTGCTTTGCCCTTCCTTTGTCTTCTGTTTCCTGCTTTGCCCTTCCTTTGTTTTCTGTTTCCTGCTTTGTCCTTCCTTTGTCTTCTGTTTCCTGCTTTTTCCCTTCCTTTGTCTTCTGTTTCCTGCTTTGCCCTTCCTTTGTCTTCTGTTTCCTGCTTTGCCCTTCCTTTGTCTTCTGTTTCCTGCTTTGCCCTTCCTTTGTCTTCTGTTTCCCTTCCTTTGTCTTCTGTTTCCTGCTTTGCCCTTCCTTTGTCTTCTGTTTCCCTTCCTTTGTCTTCTGTTTCGCTTCCTTTGTCTTCTGTTTCCTGCTTTGCCCTTTCTTTGTTTTCTGTTTCATGCTGTCCGCTTGCTTTGTCTTCTGTTTCCTGCTTTGTCCTTCCTTTGTCTTCTGTTTCCTGCTTTGCCCTTTCTTTGTTTTCTGTTTCCTGCATTGCCCTTCCTTTGTCTTCTGTTTCCTGCTTTGCCCTTCCTTTGTCTTCTGTTTCCCTTCCTTTGTCTTCTGTTTCCCTTCCTTTGTCTTCTGTTTCCCTTCCTTTGTCTTCTGTTTCCCTCCCTTTGTCTTCTGTTTCCCTTCCTTTGTCTTCTGTTTCCCTTCCTTTGTCTTCTGTTTCCTGCTTTGCCCTTCCTTTGTCTTCTGTTTCCTGCTTTGCCCTTCCTTTGTCTTCTGTTTCCTGCTTTGCCCTTCCTTTGTTTTCTGTTTCCTGCTTTGTCCTTCCTTTGTCTTCTGTTTCCTGCTTTCCCCTTCCTTTGTCCTCTGTTTCATGCTTTGCCCTTCCTTTGTCTTCTGTTTCCTGCTTTGCCCTTCCTTTGTCTTCTGTTTCCTGCTTTGCCCTTTCTTTGTCTTCTGTTTCCTGCTTTGCCCTTCCTTTGTCTTCTGTTTCCTGCTTTGCCCTTCCTTTGTCTTCTGTTTCCTGCTTTGCCGTTCCTTTTTCTTCTGTTTCCTGCTTTGCCCTTCCTTTGTCCTCTGTTTCCTGCTTTGCCCTTCCTTTGTTTTCTTTTTCCTGCTTTGCCCTTCCTTTGTCCTCTGTTTCCTGCTTTGCCCTTCCTTTGTCTTCTGTTTCATGCTTTGCCCTTCCTTTGTCTTCTGTTTCCTGCTTTGCCCTTCCTTTACCTACTGTTTCCTGTTTTCTCTTCTCTTACTACTGTTCCTACTGTTTCCTGTTTTCTCTTCTCTTACTACTGTTGCTACTGTTTCCTGTTTTCTCTTCTCTTACTACTGTTCCTACTGTTTCCTGCTTTCTCTTCTCTTACTACTGTTCCTACTGTTTCCTGCTTTCTCTTCTCTTACTACTGTTCCTACTGTTTCCTGCCTTATCTTCGTTTACTACTGTTCCTACTGTTTCCTGTTTTCTCTTCTTTTACTACTGTTCCTACTGTTTCATGCCTTATCTTCTTTTACTACTGTTCCTACTGTTTCATGCCTTATCTTCTTTTACTACTGTTCCTACTGTTTCCTGCTCTCTCCTTCCTTTGTCTCATCTTTCCTGCTATCTCCTGCTTTCCTCCGTTTTCTTTTGCCGACTGTTTCCCACTGTTAAACATTTTTCTACCTTCCCACACAATTCTCATTCATTCCAACTATTCCGACCACGTGTGACCTTTCCAATATTTTTCTGTCATTTCTTGCTTTTTTTCTCTCCATATTTTCCTTTCTTCGTATCCCCCCCCCCCTCCCCCCCCCCTCCCCCCCTCTTTTTCTTGTTTTTCTTCTCTTTCTTAACGTTTACTCTTCTCCTGCGGCTTCTCACCTCTTCCGCCCTTTTCTCAGCTGTTGTGTTTTCCGGCTTGTCTCTGCCATTTTCTCCATGTCTGTGTGGAAGCATCGGCAGCAAAGTTCAGCAACAGTAGCAGTAGCAGCATGTGTCTCAGTAGTAATAATAGTCACAGCGGCAGCAACAGTAGCAGTAGTAGCATTGTCTCGGTGGTAATAATAGTCATAGCGGCAGCAAGAGAAACAGTATCAGCGTTGTCTCAGTAGTAATAATAGTCATAGCGGCAGCAACAATAGCAGCAGCACCACTTGTTTCAGTAGTATTAATAGTAATAGCGGCAGCAACAGTAGCAGCAGGAGCAT
>JAFLJL010006948.1:0-5000 GCA_018398815.1 Conus ventricosus
TAAACTGAGTGGTGTTTGAACAGTTTTATAGACTGTTGAGGGAACGCAGACAATTTATTATAGATGACATGCTCGGCAGAAAGAGACATAGTTAAAAGAGAAAACTTTGTCAAAACTAGCTTTCAGTGGAAGACATGCTGGGATAAGTGTGTGGATTTTATGTCAGAAATATAACTCGGTTTTAAAAGACTTTAGAGAACAGTTAAAAACTGTTAGTTTTATTTCACATGAAAGACAGAGACTCATTTGAAGAATGTTTGCGCGAAAATGATGTTATTGAAAATGACCAGGAAAAAACAGGATTAAACAAAAACTGAAATCTGAAAAGTTTAGTAAATTAGTATTGAAAACGGATAACCCTGCACAGTATGTTTGTTTGTAAGGTCGTTATTTTTTGGGTTATTGAGTCTTACTTGTCAGAGAACAGGGAAATGCGCTTCTGGGTCACTTTCGCCCGAAAACTGGTTTGAGGGCGAAAGTGAGCCAGAAAGCGGCATTTCCTGTTCTCTACACTTATATTCAACTCTCTGTCTCTGTGTTATGTTTTAACATTCCCACCTTACCATGGATCAGGGAAATAAACATTTGAGTGAATATGTACCTTTGCTTCAATTTTGCCGTTTGTATTGTTTTCAAGTGCCTATAGAGTGAGAATGAAAACAAGTACTAATGTGCTCATCTATTATCTCGTCAATAAAATGTTTTCATGTGATTGGTTTTGATTTGATCTATGTGTCGGTGAGTATGAGTGCACATGAATCCCCAGCATGTGTGTATGTGTGGCGTGTGTGTTTAGAAGTTATGTTGTACTGGTTTTTTTTATTTAAATTATGGTTTTATTCATCTTTTTGTCTATTTATTTAGTTCAAGGCCTGGGTGTACCATTGTTCTGCAGGCCTTTCATTTGGCACATAAAACATTATCTCTCTCTTTCTGCCTCTGTCTATACAGTATGGTCTATCTTTCTCTCTAACTGTGTCTGTCTGTCTTTCTCTTTGTCTCACACACACATGCATGCGCACACACACTCGCAAGCGCGCACACACACACGCATGCGCGCACGCAAACACACACACACACTTACAGAGGTCATTCTCAGGATCGATTCCATGACTGGTGCTGATAGCCACAAACAGATTGGGTCGTGGCATGGTGGTTCGTGGCATGTTTCTCTGGAATAGAAGAGTCAATTATAAGCAAAGGTACCCCAATATCAGAAAACATATCAAAATCTATTGTCAACAATGTTGCAAGTGTGTGCTCGACTCAATAAGCAAACGATGCAAACTTTCCATCAAGTACTTCACATTTTTTTGTTTATTACATAACTTTTTTTACATTTGCTACTCTGCAAAATAAAACACACACACGCACACACACCAACACACACATATATCAATACATGCATAAAGTATAAACGTATACACACACAAAAATGTGCTAGCGTGCACACACGAACACACACACACACATACGCACACATTTATTGCTAATTAATTTCTGTTCTGGTGGTACAAAATGAGAGGGGGCCATTTTCATTTCAGGTGCACATGTAGTTGACCCCTAAGGCCCCTCTTCCCGCGTATGTAGATGTATCAACCATAACAAAGGAGCATCAAGCAGGCACGTAGAAACTAACTCTGGAGGGAAATAGAACAGCCTACACAGTAACTCTTTCAATGATAATAAAGTGCTCGATGCACGCTTCTCTGTTCACGTACACGTTTCCGGGGTTTTCCATGACGTATAGCATCGTGTTGCAGACACAGAATGAACACTCATCCACTAGAGGGTTCTGTAGCTTCTATTTTACACGTTTTTAACTATTCATCTATTCTTCAACCTGTTGGCTGTTTGTTATTCGTGCCTCCTTGCTTTTTTTTCTCCACACAACACTCACACACACACACACACACACACACAACACAACAGCAACACACGAACCACACACACTCTCACACACACGAACCGCCCCCCACCTCCCTTTATCCACACAAAACACCCCAGAGCCATTTGATGATAAACTAACTTTAATGTAAAAAGAAATACCATGTGAAAATAATCCAGTTGTTATGACTGAAGGAGGGCAAAGTGCTGCGATGCTAAAGAAGAACAATGTATGCCACAAAGGTTTAGACTCTCATATGTTTTATATAGCATAGCACAAAACTTGTAAATATACAACAACAACAAGAAAGGAAAGAAAAAAAACTTTCATACGACTCCATATCGTTACATAAGGGACAACGTTTAAGAGAGGATGAGAGAGAGAGAGAGAGAGAGAGAAGAGAGAGAGAAGAGAGAGAGAGAGAGAGGAGAAGAGAGAGAGAGTAATGCAAAATGGTTCAAATAAGCTATAATAGCGAAGCGCCAATTAAAAACCATTAGAGCCCAACTAAACGATACACTTTAAACATTTCAAGAAAATGACATAACTGCTTGTTCTAAAGTTCAAAGTCGAATACGACGGGAACCCCCCCCCCCCCCCACTCATCACACACACACACACACAAAAGAAGGCCATCATGCCCATTAGAGCATTTGATAACCCTTTCTGAAAGTTTGGATCAGCACTGACAACACGCGGTTCTAAAGTATGGTACACAACCACAAATGGTTGGACCCAGGTTGACACAGGTTTTGTCTTTCCCTGAAATAGGACGCCACATGATAGTCGGCAACTTTCCATGGGAAGTTGTTGATCTCACTTTGGCGACAATGCGAGGCTGCACAACTCTATGAGGTTCCTTTCTAACATTGAAACCTCCATACTGTGGTACAAAGACTGGTCAGCACACCCATACACTACTCAAACCAGGGATTCCCCACATACGTCATGTAGCTCCTGGCATCGGCATTCATCACATCATTCTGAAAAGGTTTTTTTAGTTTCTTCCGCCAAGTTGATGGAAAATGCCTGCTGCCTAGTATGGTGAGAATGTAAGTCTTCACCAAAATCAGAAGATATCCTCCCCGATGCAAGGAAATCAACAAAGCTAACAGTCTGATTTTGAACCATCTCAAAAATATACGGACCCGCATCTCATGTGATGATCTTCATCTCCATATGCAGAACCCGCACAGCAGCACAGACAATTTCCGTCACCAGGCACCTTGCAACTGAAGACCTGGGAGCATCATCAGAAATACAGCTCGAGGCAACATAGTCCACTTTGTTTCTGGCAGGTATGGTTTGTATGTGGATGCGATTGTGCAACTAGGATTGCGTTTCTGCAGCAACAATGTTTTCTCAAGTCCTCGTAGATGATGCATCTTTGATCATGTTGCAAAGATTGTCAAAAACGCGAAAGAGTCATCTTGGTATGCTGAGTGAACCCTTAATGGTTGATGGACAGCGTGTCCTTGCTGGTTGATGGACGAGCCTGTCCTTGCTGTTGATGGACAAGGCCGTCCTTACTGGTTGATGACGAGGCAGTCTTTGTGGTTAGGGGACGAGGCTGTCCTTACTGGTTGATGGTCGAGGCGTGTCCTGGCGGTTGACGACAGGCGTGTCCTTACTGGTTACGGACGAGCATGTCCTTGCTGGTTGACCGGACGAGCGTGTCCTTACTGTTGATGGACGAAGGCGTGTCCTTAACGGGTTGATGGACGAGGCCGTGTCCTGCGATTGACGGGGGAGAATGGAATGGCTCCCAAGGAATGAATGACTTGCCTGTCCAGCTTTGATGGTGACCGAAAAGAAAATAATGTATTCTGCGTTGTATTGAGGAAGTTTTAGAAGCAAATGTTCCAATTGACCGCTGAATTTCTAAGTCCTCTTCTGATCTCTTCAATTCTCCCGTTTCAACAGATACAGCTCAATATTTACAGAGCAGACAAAGCCTCCAGCTTTGAAGAGACCGAGGATGCACCCCACAGTCCATCCCCCATCAAGTCGTTTTTGTCGTTTGAAACAATGGTCTCCATCAGTGTCACCACTGGTAGAGGCTAATCTAATGAGACAAGATTCTTCTGTAGAAGGAACCCGCGCATGTAGCAACATCAATGTCAACGCACAAAACTCTGTCCAGACACATCCTGCTCCTTGTAGCGTCGTGACAGATCGGCTCCATGTCAGCAGTCTCAATGTCACTCCCACGTCCGCATGGCATCTCTGTGGCACCCCTTTATTTTATTACTCCATCATCCAGGTTCACTTCGTTTAAATCCTCTTCCTCGGAAACCATTTCTGACTGTGGATGGTTGACATTGTCCCCACATGCTTCAGTTCCTGACGGCATCGAGGAGGGGATGCTAACTCATCCAAGGGGCAGGCCTGAATCAACGTGAAGAATGAGCAAGGAGAGCATCCGTGTGCTGAAAAAATACCAATTTCATACCTGAATTGTGTGCTAGTTGGTGATGATTGGAGTGTGTGTGTGGTGTGGTTTGTGGTGTGTGTGTGTGTGTGTTGGTGTTGTGTGTGTGTGATGTTGTGTGTGAAGAGAGAGAGAGAGAGTGTGTGAGAGAGTGGTATGTGTGGTATATGGTGAGAGAGGGAAAGAGAGAGATGCACACACACACACACACACACACACACACACACACACACACACACACACACACACACACACACACACACACAACACACCGTACTCACCCTTGTAGAAAATTTCAAATTCCTTGATCACTCCACAGTCCAAGTTGGAGTTTGGATGTGGCATGTTGTGGGAGGGAAAAAGCACTTCGTTGCCAGAGGCCTTGAACTTGAAATAGCATGCAATGTCGATCACAAGTAGACCTTTCGTTTGCAACTGACCATGGACCGGTCAAAATCGCGCACCACTTTCGAATAGGTCGGATGTCATCCCAGCTTTCTTGTTCGATGTATAGCGAAAGTGGCAACTCAATCCTTTTAAGGCACCGGGGTTTGACAAACTTCCCGATACCATAAGCGTCTGTTTTTCTGACCCGTCCATGTACAGCAAAGACTCACAGTTCTCTTTTCCTTAGACGCTTTCCTCATGGCACATCTTAGAATATTATTTGAACTCAAAGGT
>JAFLJL010006949.1:0-2500 GCA_018398815.1 Conus ventricosus
CACTCCCTCCTTTTCCTTTCTCCCCTCTCCTCTCCTCTCTTTCCTTTTCTCACTCTCTCTCTCTCTTTCTCTCTCTCTCTCTCTCTCTCTCTCTCTCTCTCTCTCTCTCTCTTTTCTTTTCTCACTCTTATCTCTTTCACTGTCTCACTTACTCCCCTTCCTCTTTTATTTCTCAAATGATCTGCCCCCCTCCCCCCCCCCCCTCCCCCACCCACTCCACCCCCCCCCCCCTCCACCACACAAAACTTTCCCACACTCTCTGTCTGTCTGTTCATTTCTCTGACCACTCTGTCTCGGCATACCGTATTCATAGTCTCAGTCTGGTCATTGTCTCTGTTCAATTGTCTCTGTCTGTGTCATTGTCTCTGTGTGTGCCCATGTCTCTGTTCTGTTCATTGTCTGTCTGTTCATTGTCCTCTGTCTGTGTCATTGTCTCTGTCTGTGTCATTGTCTCTGTCTGTGTCCATTGTCTCTCTGTCGTGTCATGTCACTGTCTGTGTCAATTGCCCCATTTCATATCTCTCCTTCATCTTCTCCCCTCACTACCCTCCACCCACACTTCCACACACACCACTCACACACACTTTCCTCACACACACACACACCACGCCCACACCACACACACACACACACACAACCCACGACTCACACACCACACACACACACACACACACACACCAACACCACCCAACACACACACACACACACACCACACACACACACACACACCACACACACACACCCACACCACACACACACACACACACACACACCCACACACACACCCACACCACACACACCACACACACAACCACACTCACCACACCACACCCCCACCACAACACACCCACACACACACACCACACACCACACACACCACACACACACCCCACCACACACACACACCACACACCACACACAAAACACCACGCACTCACACACACCACACCACACACAAACACACACACACACACACCACCACACACACACCACACACACCACACACACACACACACACACACACACACACACACACACACACACACTCACACACACACACACAAAACCAACACACACACACACACACACACCACCCACACACACCACACACACACACACACACACACACACACACACACACACACACGCACCACACACACACACACACACACCACACACACACACACACACACACACAACACCACACACACACAACCACACACACACACACACACACACACACACCACTCACACACACACACACTCACACACACACACACACACACACCACTCACACACCACACCACACACACACACACACTCACACCAACACACACACACACACACACACACCACACACACACACACACACACACAACACCACCACACACACACACACTCACACACCACACACACACACACACACACACACACACACCACACTCACACACACAACACTCACACACACACACGCACTCACACACACACACAACACACCACACACAACCACCCACACCACACACACACACACACACCGCACTACACATCACACACACACACACCACACACACACACAACAACAACCACACACACACACACCACACTCACACACACAACACACACACACACACACACACACACACAACATGCGCGCACGCGCGCACACCCACTATACTGCGGCGCACGCATGACACCACACACACACTACACTTTCAAGGGACGCACAGACCCACGCATCACACACCCCCATACACACCCACTAACACACACAACCACACACCACACACAAAACACCCCCCACACACGCACACTCACACACAACACACACACCACACCACACACACACACACACACAAACACACACACACACTGCTGACTGATGAAGCCAATTTTTTGTCAGTTTTAACTAAAGGTTTGTACTGACAACACACACAACACACCACACACACACACACACACATTTTTCAAACACATTCCCCCCCCCACCCCCACATTACACTTAACACACACATAAACACACACACACACACACGCCCCGGGCCGCGCGCGCGCGCCAAACACCACAGGGCGGTCTATCAGTTTAAAACCTGAGAGAGGGAGGGGGGAGGTTGGGGGGGAGGGGAGAGAGAGAGAGAGAAAAAGAGAGAAAGAGGGAGGAGAGAGAGAGAAAAGAGAGAGAGAACCTTTTTCCCCAAAAGGGTTTAAACCCCTAAAAGCAAGGCCCTAGGCTAACAGAAAAGCAGAGATCCTTTTATCAGCGGGAGAGAGGTGAGAGAGAGGGTGACAAGAGAGGAGGGTGGGGAGAGAGAGTCAGAGGGGAAGGGGGAAAGGAGCGGGGGCAGGGGGGGCGGGGGTGGGGGGGTGGGGGGGGGGGGTGGGGGGGGGGGGGGGGGGAAAAATAAAGGAGTAGCAAGGATTGACGTACCGAGACACCGGGAGATACTATAGGGACATCATGGGAGGTAAACACGGGAAAAACAGAAGGCGGGTGGGGGATGGG
>JAFLJL010006949.1:7500-10000 GCA_018398815.1 Conus ventricosus
GATGTGGACTTTTCGGTCGGCTTAGCTATCAACACCATGACATTGTCGCTTGCGTCGCCTCTTGTTTATGGAGAAAAAAAAACACACACTACTAGCAGTCCCTGGAGTTCCTCCACTCTCTTCCTCCCCCATCCCCTTCCATTCTCCACCCCCAACCTCCCCCCCCACCCCACCCCACCCCACCCATCGTCTCCCTCCTTCATCTCTCCCAGCCAATCTCCTCCCTTCTTGACCGCTTCGAATCCCGACATGGCTTTGCTTCGCCGTAATGTCGCATTGAAAATGCGACCCGTGCGACTTGTTTTACCACCAAAAAATGATTAGTTCTTCTCCTGCCCAGTATTCTGTTGAGGCCTCGTGCCAGATTTGGTGACGATTGACTGAAAACTGTTATAGTGTATACGGCGCAAGAACAGACACACGGAGTATGTTTTATAGTATTACTTGTTCGCGTGAAAACACCTAGCATATAGGTTTCGAGTTTTTGTTGTTCACGTTTGATGTTTGGCAGGCTAGGCGGCGTTCTCTCTGTTTCTTTACGTTTCAGAGAGCCCGTTATTTTAGCATACAAGCGAGCTGACTCGTTGATTGATTGCTGGATGAATTGGCTGGGTGGGTTGATCGATAGCTTTAAGTGGGTTTCAAGATGTGATCCGGTGACTCTGAAAACATGCTTATTATTTTTATCCACCAACGGGGTTATGTTTTGTCCTGCGTTTATTTGTCTGTCTGTCTGGCAGTGAAAATGTGCCAACAGTGCTGAACCGATTCTAACTGAACTTTCCGGTAACATGAAGTCCTGCGTTTGGGCGAACACATAATATTCTTGTGCAGCTCCTTGGCAGGGATGTGGATCTGTTTAGGGATCCAGAATCCGAACAGGGAGAAAATGACAAATTTCCATTCACACAAACACCGTGATGTTACTTATCTAATTGACACGTATCTATAAAGTAATGATTTTCCGTAGTTTTACATTTTTAAAAGTGACACAAAACATTAATTTGTCGTATTTTCCACATCTTTTTTCCAAAAATACAACGGGAAGTAACTCTTTAAATCCGAACCTACTATGACTTCCCTGGTTGCAAATCGTTCTGTTGACAACCCAAAATGGAGTCACAGGCGTATCTTAGATCCGTTCGATCTGGCTGGAACGGATACGCTTTCTCCAGTGCCCTTCTGGTATTGGTTGATTCAATCTGATTGATTGATCGATTGACAGGTGAGTCTCGGCGAGCCAGAAAGATGGCTTTGGTTGACTGGATTTCAGGGATTGATGGATTGATGTGCTTGGCTGCAGGTGCGTCCACGTGACCCGTCAAGATGCCGTTCAAGCCTCCGGAGCAGGCGAAATGCCCCAAATGCGGCAAGTCCGTCTACGCCGCTGAGGAGAGAGTGGCCGCCGGAGCCAAGTACCACAAGTTCTGCTTCAAGTGTGGTGAGGCTCGCTGGTTGGCTGGCTGGCTGGCTGGTTGGTTGGTTGGTTGATTGGTGGGTGGGTGGGTGCGTGAATTGATTGATTGATGGGCAAATAGCTGGCTGGCTGTTTTTGTTGGTTTGTTTCTTTCATTTTTATTGTCATATTTTGTGTCTGTACTATTTTTTTTTGTTCTTTCTTTATATTTTTATTTTTTATTTTTGTCTCTATATCTTTGTTGGTTTTCTTTTATTCCTTTTCCCTACCTTTCTTCTCTTTGCTGTCTTTCCTTTCCTTTCTTTATTCCTCTTGTTTTTCTGTCTGCCTTTCTCTGTATCTATTTCTCTGTTGTTGCTTTTTTTCTTTCCTTTATCACAGCTGTTTTTCCTTTCGTGTTGTGTGTGTGTGTGTGTGTGTGTGTGTGTGTGTGTGTGTGTGTGTGTGTGTGTGTGTGTGCGCGCGCGCGCGCGCGCTTCCTATTACTTCATTTAGATCAGTGAAGGTCGCAGATAAAGTTCTTGCAAACGACTGTAAACGCTCAAAATCGAATGTCGCAGAAAACGTGCACCACGACGAGATGCACAGAAACCTTAAGAGTGGCAAATCCTCCAGGAAACGTCAGAGCAAAAGTCTCAACGGAACTTCCCGAGAAAAACCGACATTAATGGTCAGAAGCAAAGTCCGAAATTAATGATCAGAAGCAAGGCCCACAATGAACCTCAAAAGCTTAAACTATGCGCAACTTGAAATAAGTCAGGCTTACAGGAAACTGGATCAAAAAAGTTATTTTACGGCCTACGAGAACCTCAAATTTGAGAGCAACCAGAAACAAAACAAAACAAAACAATCTTTGGCATACATGCAATCAGTGCTGATACTTAAATCCCAAAAGGCATGTCAGCATGAAAAATTCGACAAAACGAAGTATGCCTTGAAACCAGTCCCACAGTACACCTGAAAGAGAACGCCTATAGAAAACCTTAATGGCAAAGTCCACAGTAAGCCTAACAAACAAGCCCCACAGGAAAAAACAGTGTGCCTACAGGAAACCTCAAAACGCTAAGCCCCCAGAAACGTCAC
>JAFLJL010006949.1:17500-20000 GCA_018398815.1 Conus ventricosus
CATCAGGGATGAACTGGACCACAAATAGTCCAACATATGATGTGTGTTTGTGTTTTTGTGTGCTGTGTGGCTGTTGGTTGAGTTCTACTCTTGCTGTTGCTGTGTTCTTCTTAGCCCTTCTTGCCCTTTTCCATCACTTTGCTTTCATCTCCTGTTCATGCTTGTTGCAGTTACTTCTTTTATTTTCATCATCTTCCTCGTCGTCATCGTCTTGTTCTCATTTTTGTTCTTCTTGGTTTTTTGTTGTTGTTGTTCATGTTCTATTTCTTTGTCCTCGACTTCTTCTCCTCTTCCTCCTCCTCCTCTTCTTCTTCTTCTTCTTCTTCTTCTTCTTCTTCTTCTTCTTCTCCGTCTTCTTCTTCTTCTTCTTCTTCTTCTTCTTTCTTCGTTTTGTTCTTTTTCTCCTTCATCTTCGTCTTCTTCTTCTTCTTCTTCTTCTTTCCTCTTCTTTTTCTGCTTTGTCATTCGTTGTCATCATATGTACGTTTTCTTTTTTCAGTTAAAAAAAAAAAATTGACAGTTCAGTGCGTTGGAGTGTGAGTGTGTGTGTGTGTGTGTGTGTGTGTGTGTGTGTGTGTGTGTGTGTTGCATTTTGTCATCATATTTACTACTACTACTACTACTACTACTTTTAAATTTGTTTCAGTTTCTGCTAGCAGGCACCTCGCTTTGAAGCTTTCTGATTGATAGTTTGACTGATTGCCTTGCATTTCCTGTCCTTTCAAACTTGACACAAGAGCTGATTGATAGTTTGACTGATTGCCTTGCATTTCCTGTCCTTTCAAACTTGACGCAAGAGCTGATTGATAGTTTGACTGATCGCCTTGCATTTCCTGTCCTTTCAAACTTGACGCAAGAGCTGATTGATAGTTTGACTGTTCGCCTTGCATTTCCTGTCCTTTCAAACTTGACGCAAGAGCTGATTGATAGTTTGACTGATCGCCTTGCATTTCCTGTCCTTTCAAACTTGACGCAAGAGCTGATTGATAGTTAGACTGATCGCCTTGCATTTCCTGTCCTTTCAAACTTGACACAAGAGCTGATTGATAGTTAGACTGATCGCCTTGCATTTCCTGTCCTTTCAAACTTGACACAAGAGCTGATTGAGAGTTTGACTGATCGCCTTGCATTTCCTGTCCTTTCAAACTTGACGCAAGAGCTGATTGAGAGTTTGACTGATCGCCTTGCATTTCCTGTCCTTTCAAACTTGACGCAAGAGCTGATGACGCAAGAGCTGATTGAGAGTTTGACTGATCGCCTTGCATTTCCTGTCCTTTCAAACTTGACGCAAGAGCTGATTGATAGTTTGACTGATCGCCTTGCATTTCCTGTCCTTTCAAACTTGACGCAAGAGCTGATTGATAGTTTGACTGATTGCAATGCATTTCCTGTCCTTTCAAACTTGACGCAAGAGCTGATTGATAGTTTGACTGATTGCAATGCATTTCCTGTCCTTTCAAACTTGACGCAAGAGCTGATTGATAGTTTGACTGATTGCCTTGCATTTCCTGTCCTTTCAAACTTGACACAAGAGCTGATTGATAGTTTGACTGATTGCCGTGCATTTCCTGTCCTTTCAAACTTGACACAAGAGCTGATTGATAGTTTGACTGATTGCCTTACATTTCCTGTCCTTTCAAACTTGACACAAGAGCTGATTGATAGTTTGATTGCAATGCATTGCTTGTCCTTTTCAGCCGTGGCACAAGAGCTGCTTCAACTGCAAGAGCTGCAAGAAGAGCCTGGAATCCACCAACCTGGCCATGCACGAAAGCGAAGCGTACTGCAAAAGTGAGGGCTCTCTCTCTCTCTCTCTCTCTCTCTCTCTCTCTCTCTCTCTCTCCTCTCTCTCTCTCTCCTCTCTCTCTCAACCTGAGATACACTTATAATGATGACATCACATTTACAACATTCAGAAGGGCATTAGCAAGCAAAAGTTAGATTAGGTGTAAATGAGCTTTGAACACACACAAAAAAAAATTCTGACACTATAGCAATAACCACCTGCCCTTTTTGCAGTGAAGAAGAAACCGAAATACATTTTCTTCTAAAGTGTCCAAGTTACCAAAACAATACGAGAAAAATATATTCATAAACACTATAAAGATACAAAAGCAATAGTCCTCCAAAGGGAAGAAAACAGTATAGAAAAATCACAATACCATTAGAGATGAGTGGTATTGTGGTTTTTCTATACTATAAAGATAGCTTTCCTGTCCAGTTAAAAAAAAAATCGCAAAATCGAGAATGCTGTCGTTATGAGAGATGTTGCTATGTTTGTACATTACGCTTTACGTTTTGGAGGGAAAAGTTGTAATGAATGTTATAAACATACGTTTGTTACTTTTGTTATCGCCAAATGAGCATCCTTCTTTTTGAAAATGTTTTCCATATGAATCATTCATTTTCAATAGCATAAACAATTTCATGTTACGTGTCTCATGTGGATAGGCTGGAGGCCTTACATTAAAGTCACGAGTTCACAAGTTCTCTCTCTCTC
>JAFLJL010006949.1:22500-23830 GCA_018398815.1 Conus ventricosus
AACGTGTTCTCTTGCCGCTAGTCTCGCTAACACATGCCACGCTGTCTCAGTTTTAACTTTTGATGTTCGAGTTTGTTGACTGACGTTTTCCTTCAACCAGTTCAATAAGATAAATAACTGATACAAAAGAAAGAAAGAAAGAAAGAAGAAAGAAAGACACCTCTCAGAGGTTTAAAACTAAATGAAACAGTGCAAAAGGTGTTATCCAGAAAGAAAAGTCGCTTGAAAATCCTCGTAACACTATTCAGCTGTCCACGTAAAGTTATTGGACGACTTCCAAAAGTTCCCAGAAATCTATCTGGAGTGAGAACAACCTTTTCAGGGCAATGCTTGTTTTGCTGTTTCCAACTTACTTTCAACAGAAATGTCAGCTGCTGCCTTAAGTAGTTTTGGCCCTAGCAATATTTTCAGTAAACAAGTTCGTTCTGACTTCTTTCATTGGATCTTCTCTCTCTCTCTCTCTCTCTCTCTTCTCTCTCTCCTCTCCTCTCCTCTCTCTCTCTCAAAGGTCTTAAGCCTGTTTTGAACACAAACCTGGAGTCTTGTTCTCTCACCCTCAACGAGTTCCTACCGAGGAGTGGTTGTCTATTAAGCTTTCTGAGTTCTCTTTCTCTCCAACCCTACTGAACTGGTCATCTATTTATTCATTTATTTATTGATTCATAAAGGATTGATCGATATAACTATGCATGGAGTTTGATACACTCTGACGTATACCATACACATTGTAAGCGATGTAATTATTGTGTGTTATATAGGCAAAGCAACTTTTTCTGCCAAGAATTTGTAAGGTGGGCTGTGCGTTCTGATGACTGAAGGAGAAAGAAAGCAAGAACGAAAGAAAGAAAGAAGAAAGAAAAAAAGAAAGAAAAGAAAGAAAGAAAGAAAGAAAGAAAGGAAGGAAGGAGTAAGGAGGAGAGACACACAGGACCATGACATCGAAGAAAACAAGGGATTGTCATAACATGCCCCAATTAAGGTTGTAAGAACCAAACAGTATCAAATGCATAACTATGACATACGAGTAATTCGCAGGTGACACTTTCGACATGAATAACAGAACGCAGTACCCCCATCGGGCCAAATCTGGCACTCTTTCCTGTCGCACCACCTCACGCGCACATGAGGCTATCATCCCCATCATAACGTGTTGTCAAGCTTTCGAGAATGCGCCCCATTCGTATTATCTACCCCTATCCTTTCCCCTATCACCTTCCTTCCCCCCCAGCTCACCCCTAATCCATTATGTAATACACCCCCCACCCCCCACCCCTCCCACTCCCTTCCTTTTCTCTTCGTCCATTTCCACACGGTTAGTTCCAGATAAATA
>JAFLJL010006950.1:0-7500 GCA_018398815.1 Conus ventricosus
ACTACTAGCAGGAACGCCACTCGCCCCCAACCGGGGACACCTCTTCATGTGGTCTGAGCTCACACTGGAACCTCGCCCACGTTTACAAGACTCTTCTTATTCCACAACCCGGAACATGAAAGACATCTCAGCTGGCACTGTCTCAAGGTGGCTCTCCAAGACGTCAACGGCCTATTCCCAGGCCTCCAAGGATCTCCCCGTCTTGCCCCCCCCCACCCACCCCCCCCCCCCCCCCCCCCCCCCCCCCGCCCGGGCTCATGAGGTCAGAGCGCTGGCTGCTTCGGCAGCATTCCAGCACTCTGTCCTCATGCGCCACCTCCTGGAGGCAGCCTTCATAAAATTTTAGGGACATCCGCATGACCAGGGCTGATGGTTCTAATGGGATATCCTTTGTGGTGGCTAATGCATCCATATCGGGTAACCCCAGGAACCACAAGGGCACTCACCCTCCTCCTTTTTCTATAAATTCTGCTATGGTCTGACATGGTACAGTATATGACACCAAAATGGGGAGTTTGTATTTTTCTCCCTGTTTGGCTAGTATACTTACCATGTCAGACTCTAATGCCCGCCCTGCCTTCCCCACTAGCGCCAAGGTTCTGGGGTTACCTTGCGCGCAGGCCTCGATGAATGAGGTACAGGAAGTTGACACCGGCTTCTTCCTACGGCGGAAGCGGGTTGGGCATCACGTGACTCTTATTACTGCATTCGCCACACAAAAACTTCGGCTTGGCAGAGCTGACTAACTGCCGTGAATGCTACGGTCTGACATGGTAAGTATACTAGCCAAACAGGGAGTATAATACAAACTCCCCATTTAGGAGGAGGAGGAGGAGGAGGAGGAGGAGGACAACAAAGAGAGCAATGTAATGATGATGATGATGATGATGATGATGTTTGTTCGTCGAGACGACAAAGACCATCTAGTCATCCTGGGATCGGGGGTGAGTGCGTAGATGGCTGGTCAGTCCGATCTGCGCCAGGAAAGACCTATCACAGTATGGACAGGGTATGGTGGCGGCAGTTAGAGATCTGTTGACACTGGTCTTCCTGATCATCATGCATTGCTCAGCCGCAGCAATTCTGTTACTTTCACAGGTTTCTGCACCTTTGCGGACAGCTGACCATCACACGTCTCTGTCCTGGGCGGTCTGCTCCATGTTGTGTGGCTGATGTTGAAGACCTTCATGGAAGATTTGAGGTTATACCAGCCGCCGTGGCGAAGTGGTTAGCGTCGCGGACTCCCGGCTGGGAGGTCGTGGGTTCGAATCCCATCAGAGTCATGTGGTTTTTTTCTGCCCCGACCGGCTCCTACCCAGAGTTGAGTTTGCTGCGGACTCAGTTGGGAAGACTGGGACCACACAGTCGAGTTTCATCCACCTAATGGATGCGTTTCTGAGAGTGTTGCTCAAATTTCCTGACCAATACTGCAGGTGCCTGTATCTCTCGGGCCTGGTTGATGCCGGGATATATTATGAAAGGAAGCGTAGAATACAGCCCTGTCATGTAGTCTCAGACCGAAATGGAAATCCGTAGCATCATCTTAATCATCCTCATTCTCATCGATCAGCATTTTTTTTAAAAATGTCTCAAATTCTGTGGCCCTTCGTGCGCTGCTCTCATGGTGACCTCAGTTTCGATGTCCTCCCCACGTCTGTGGCCTTGGTTTGATTCCGTCGGGGTCACCGGTATCAGCGAGTCCATGGGGGCTGTCGTTGGACGGACGTGGTGGCGCCCTCCGGGGGGAGAGCTCACTCACGCCGGCTCCAAGACTAAGCAATTATTGTCGTCAGTAGGGGGCTTAATAGGTGGTGTCCTGCGTATTTTAGACCAGAACAGGCGCCACTCAACACCACCAAAGTGACTCGGCAGCAGTACAGTGTCTCCTCCGGTGGGTTGCCTCTTGATGACTTGGCATTGACTGCTCCCTGTGGATTGTCGGTGCTGAGGCTGCGGCGGGGCTGACCGGGCTATGGCTGTGGACGGGGTGTCGGAATGAGCGGCGTGAGTGCACTGCCTCTGAGGTGGCGCAGAGGTTGGGACAGCAAAAAAAATATAAATAAATAAATAAATAATAGTAATAATAATTAAAAAAATTTAAAAAATTTAGGTTTTCTTTGAAACGTTTTTCCTGGCCTCCATGAGAGCGTTTTTTCTTGTTGTAGTTCACCAAACAATAGTTTCTTTGGCAGCCGATGGTCTGGCATGCGAACTACATGACCTGCCCAGCGAAGATGTGACTGCATCAGGATGGTGAAGATGCTAGGCAGGCCAGCACAAGTGAGGACTTCAGTGTTCGGAATCTTGTCTTGCCACTTAATGCCCATGAGTCTTCTGAGGCAAGTGGTGTGGAAATGGTTCAGTCACCTGGCGTGATGCTGGTAAAACCGTTCATGTTTCACAGCCATAGAGCAGTGTGGTGAGACCTATGGCCCGGCACACCTTGATCATGGTCTCTAGGGTGATGCCTCTCCTGTTCCATACGTTCTTGTGGAGTCTGCCAAAAGCGGCACTAGCTTTGGCGAGCCGGGCATTCACCTCATCGTCGATGACAACGTTTCTGGACAGAGTGCTGCCTAGGTAGGTGAACTTATCCCGCGTTCAGTTGCTGTCCAGTGATGGTGATGTCTGGCTCAACGTATGGCTTCCCGGGGCAGGTTTGTGCATCACTTCAGTCTTTTTCGTATTGATTGTCAAGCCGAAGTTGTTGCAAGAATCAGAGAACTTGTCAACACTGTGTTGCATTGTGGCGTCCGAAACAGCATTGAGGGCACAGTCGTCCGTGAAAAGGAAGTCATTGACAGTGTCTGTCGAGACCTTGGTTTTCGATTGAAGTCTCTTGAGATTGAAGACTGATCCATCTGTACGGTACTTGATGACGATGCCTATCTCAGCGTCATTGAATGCGTCAGTCAACATAGCCGAGAACATGAGGCTGAGCAGAGTGGGAGCAAGAACACAACCCTGCTTCACTCCGTTTGAGACTGGGAACAGCTTAGATGTCTCGCCGTTGTCTTGGACTCTGGCCAGCATGCCATCGTGAAGTCGGCTTATGATGGTACTGAACTTTCTGGGGCATCCGTACTTCGGCATGATTCTCCAAAGCCCCTCCCTGCTGACAGTGTCAAAGGCTTTGGTCAGGTCAGCATAGGTGGAGTACAGGTCGGCGTTCTGTTTCTGACGATTTTCTTGAAGCTGTCTGGCAGCAAACATCATGTCAATGGTCCTGCGTTCCTTCCGGAAGCCACACTGACTCTCAGGTAGGACACCTTGCTCAAGATGTGTGTTGAGCCGGTTGAGTAGAACTCTAGCAAGGATCTTGCCTGAGATGGATAGCAGGGAGATTACACGATAGTTATCGCAGACCTGACGGTTTCCTACGCGTTTGTAGAGATGAACGATGGAGGCATCTTTAAGATCTTGAGGAACTGTCTTGTGCTGCCATATGACCTGAATGAGTAGATGAAGTTTCTTCACCAGAGCCGCACCACCTGTTTGTAGACCTCAGCTGGGATTGCATCTGAGCCAGGCGCTCTGCACTGGATAACTGACGAATTGTTTTCTGAGTCTCCTCCAATGTTGGTACGGCGTCCAGCGTCTCATCGATCGGAATTTGGGGTAGTCGATCGATGGCTTCATTGTCGATGGTGGATGGGCGGTTCAGTACGCTGTCAAAGTGTTCAGCCCATCTTTCTAGTATATTCTCTTTATCTGTGCTCATCGTTGATCCATCTGCACTGAGAAGTGGAGATGAATCCGAGGTGGTGGGACCGTATACTTCTCTCAAGCCATTGTAGACGTTTTTCATGTCACTCATGTCTGCAAAGCCCTGAATCGCATCAGCTTTGTTGCTCAGCCAGGTGCCTTGCACCTGGCACAGCTTTTGCTGGATGTTTCTGCGGGTTTTTCTCAGCGCGTCGTTCTTTACTGTTGACTGTGGGTCGTCGATGTATGTTCTGAAAGCACGATGTTTTTTCCTCAAGAAGCTGCTGGATGTCAGTGCAGTTCTCATCGAACCAGTCCTTGTGCAACCTGGTTGTTGGATCCCAGACACTCCATAGCTGTGCTTTACACCGTCTCACGAAGTGCGCCCCATGCTACTTCCACATCGAGGTCATTCAGTATGGTGGACTCCAAGCGGGTTTCCAAGGTGTTGACTGTTTAGTATCGACGACCTTGAGCTTGCTGATATTCACACGTTTTGGTGGTTTTACGCCTTGGGGATGTCTCTTGGGCTGAACATGAAGTTTGAGCTTGGAGACAATGAGGTGGTGATCTGTGCAACACTCTGCACCGCACATGGCCTTCGTGACCCTCACGTCCTGCCTGTCCCTCTTCCTCACGATGACATAGTCAATAAGATGCCAATGTTTGGATCGCGGGTGCATCTATGATGTCCTGTTGCGGGTAGGAAGGCGGAAGGTGATGTTCGTGATCAGGAGGTCATGCTCGACACATGTCTGAAGGAGAAGCACACCGTTGCTATTGCAGTTGCCAACCCCATGCTTTCCAATCACGCCTTCCCTGGTGGTACTATCGCTGCCAACTCTCGCATTAAAGTCACCAAGAATGATGAGCTTATCAGCGCTGGGAACAGTGGTGATGACAGCATTCAAGTCTTCATAAAACTTGTCCTTGACCTCATTTGGGTTGGCCATGGTGGGTGCATACGTACTGACAATGGTGGCAAACTTTTGTCCTCGTGAGAGGGGGAACCTCAACGTCATCAAACGATCGTTCACTCCTTTAGGCGGGCCAACCAGCTTGCCGACAAGTGTTGACTTCACCGCAAAGCCAACCCCAGCCTCATGTCTCTCCTCAGGTCAATGCCCACTCCAGAAGAAGGTATAGCCTACGCCTCGTTCACAGAGTTCACCCTCCCCAGCCATCCTGGTCTAACTTAGGGCAGCGATGTCACTCTCATATCTGGCAAGTTCATTTGCAATGAGGGCTGTACGCCTCTGGGGTCTATCCGAGGCTTCCCTGTCAATGAGCGTGCGGACGTTCCATGTAGTAATACTCGTTTTTCTTTTTACTCTTTTGTTTCGACAGCAGTTGTAGAGTCCCCACCAGCCGCGGTATGGTGGATAGGGTGATGTGGAGCAGGCAATGTTTAGGGCATCTTTTCTAGCCCCTTCCTCATGCCATGGAGGTGAGCAGTGCTATCCTAAAAAGGGCTGCTCAGTTGCTCAGGGGGCTGCGTACCGCCACTGCTGCTCCCATTCAGAGACGGCCGACCATATGGCCCGAACCGCCTGTGTGCAGGTCTGCGGCTACAACTTCCAGTGTACCCACACCTGTCGCTCGCCCATCGCCACATGACTTGGTGATAAGGATAATAAGGGATAGGATGAAGGATGACTGATGACATGCGCGATGACTTCGATTAAAGTGAGGAAGGGTTGCGCGTCGTCGACATCACTCTCTCATCTGATACCACCTGTATCCACTAGGAAGACAAGGTCGAGACGGTTGGAGATGGAGACGGATGCAGTGGATGACCTAGATGTTCTATGTGCCTCATCTAGCTCTGTGCACTCTACAGTGCATTGCTGTAACCGCCTTTCTCTCCGTTGAACCATACAGATCCCCGCCGGTGTTCATTCTTTGTATGCGTTGGTAGGCAAGCCTTAACTCATACTCATACCCCCCACCACTGTGAACTGCAGCAGGGTGTCGCTCTCTTCCGCCTTCACAGCCGTTGGGAAATTACATCCTCATTCGCCTGTTCTGCCGTTGGAGCTTGGTCAACTTCGATAAAAAAAAATAATGTCATACCAAGCTCCAACGGCAGTACAGGCGAATGAGGATGACGATGATAATTGTGATGAGGATAACAACAACTACAACAGCAACAATAATGACGATAATAATAATGATGAGAAGAAGAAGAAGAAGAAGAAGAAGAAGAAGAAGAAGAAGAAGAAGAAGAAGAAGATTCAACTACTACTACTACTTCTACTGCTACTACTACTACGTCTACATATACTACTACTTTTCAATAGTAGTAGTAGTAGTAGTAGTAGTAGTAGTAGTAGTAGTAGTAGTAGTAGTAGTAGTAGTAGTAGTGGTATAATGGTAATGATGACAAATAATAAAATGATCATCGTGATGATAGTTTTAATAATAATAATGAAATGAAGAGACCACTAGTATTGACACGACTAGTACAACGACGACAACAAAACAACAGTAACAACAACAACAGCAACAACAACAGCAGCAGCAACAACAACAACAACAACAATAACAACAACTTCTGCTGCCATCGCTACGTGTGCTACTACTACAATTCAATCATAATGGTACTATACTCATAAAATAATGATAGAAACAATAAATGAAGCTCTATTACAGTAAAGATACTGCTAATAGGAGATGACAGGGGAATTATTAATTGATATTGTATTACTAACAAACGTGATAACAAAGATGATGATGATGATGATGATGATGACGACGATGATAATGATGATGGATGATGATGATGTGATGATGATGATGATGATGATGATATGATGATGATGCTGATGCTGATGACAATGATGATGACGGCGATGATGATGATGAAAGGTCACTATCTGCATGTGGCTCATCATAGGGATATTTCTTTTCTTCCTCTTCTCGATGTTGTCCACATTCTGGTGAAAAACTTTCCATTCGCATTGTCCTTGAGAATGTATCAGCAAATGCTTCTGCCTTTTCCACTGAAGTTGGAAATTTGTTATTATCCAGTTTAATGGGACATTGTGGAGATTTAACCCATGTTTCATGTCCCGATTTTTTTCCCACACTTTCTGAAAATATTTATGTTGAGAAACCTCTTTGTCACAGAAATATGACCAATATAATCGTTTGGCTTTGGCGACAACTCTGTTTGAATATGCGTTGGCTTCCTTCATTTCGTCGTGTGCCTTTTCTATCCTGTAGGAATGTGCACTTGAATCAGTCAACATTTGATGTTTTTCTTTTTTCACTCCCTCAGACTTAATATATATATATTTATTTATTTATTTCTATGTGTGTGTGTGTGTGTGTGTGTGTGTGTGTGTGTGTGTGTGTGTGTGTGTGTGTGTGTGTGTGTGTTGTGTGTGTGTGTGTGTGTGTGGTGTTGTGTTGTTTGTTTGTTTTGTTATTCATGGCTTCTTTGCAATCTTTTGTCCACCACACATTTCCAGTACGATTTCTTTTTCTATTGATTCTACATTTAGCAATAGTTTCATTTGTGGCAGAGAGAATAATTTCATTGAATTTACTATATAAAACATGAATATCATCTTCATTGTCAAAACCATCATCTACATCAAGGTGAGAAAGAATAGACAAAAATTTATTTCAGTCCGCAAATTTGTAATTGTATTTGGGTATTTTATCTACTGGAAAATGTGTTATTTCAGAATGTTTATTGAATTCAATCTTCAGCTGAAAGTGATATGATATGATAAGATAAGATAAGATAAGATAAGATAAGATAAGTTAAGATAAGAAACACTTTATTAT
>JAFLJL010006951.1:0-10367 GCA_018398815.1 Conus ventricosus
CAGAGAGAGAGAGAGAGAGAGAGAGAGAGAGAGAGAGAAGAGGAGTGGAGGGGAAAAGGGAGGAGGGAGGGGGGGGGGGGGCTCGAGACTGTGGGATGGGAGGAGGAGGGGGGCGATATGTGTGTGTGTGTGTGTGTGTGTGTGTGTGTGTGTGTGTGTGTGTGTGTGTACGCGTGGCGCGTTTTGTGGTGGTCAGAGTTATGTATTTGCACAGATTTTTGTTCCGTCAGGGATGGTTCTTTTTACCAGCCAGAGGACGTTTACTATTTTTGGTGCATGGTGACAATACCAGTGGCTGAGGATGTTTCCAGTAGATTGCCTTTTTTTTTTACCTTCCCTCCCCTAAAGACAATGTTTATATTATATTGTTCAGCTGGAATATACGTAGATTTTAAAAGGTAAGAAGCCAAATGAGAAACTAAATTACTAAAACTTCGTCTTTGTTTTTGATTTTTGTGTTTTTATTCTTAAAACATATTGTTCGATTTGTCTCTTTATTCCTGAAATATATAGTCTAGGCTGTGTGAAGTCTTTAAACGCGCTTGTCATCTGTCGGAGGAATCGTTGCATTGACCTTTCGGTTAGCCAACACAGAAACGTAATATACGTAACATGAAAACAAGGAGGTTATTATTCAACATGACAGCTGGGTCCAGATCTGCGTGATCAAGGAAGTACAGATAGTCCAGAACTGTTACAACGACAGAGAGGTGGTATAGATAGGAAAGGGAGGGGGGGGGATTCGTGTGTGCTGTATCAAAGATGATTTAAGCAAAATGTTGTAATTCTGCAGTAGCAATGTTAAATAAAGAAGAGAGATAGACAGAAACAGAGACAGAGAGCAAAATGGGGCGAACTGATCATATGTTGAAACTTGTCTTAGGGCGAATTATAATCCACTCTCTGCTTCCTAGAGAGATTCCGTTACGATGTTCATTCAGCCTGTGTAGAACTACACTATGCCATTGATTATAAAAATGTAACAGAGCAAAGAAGTGAAGGCAAAGAAATCCATAATCATAATGACGGTGCCTGATCGAAGTTGTCCTTTCTTAAAGAAACGGGTGGGGAGAATGGGGTGCGGAGGACGAGGAAGGAGGCAAGAAAGAGGTCCATTAGTAATGTAACACAGAGGGTCCTGTGAAGTCCGTATTGAACCTTTATTGACAACATGTGGGAATCACTGAATTTTCTTTCTTGTGAACCGAAGCATTTATTATCTCAATCTAAAACTGACTTTCGTTTTCTGCATGGGACTCGTCCGTATACCCGACCATAATCACGTCACCTTTCTTGTTTCATTGCCTCTTTGCAAATGTGAATTATGACATCATCTTTATTGTTTAATGTGCACAATGCTTACAGGCAAAGGTGTCGTTATGGCGTCATCTTATTGTCTTAGGTACACAATGCCCATGAACAAAGTACCATTATGACGTCATATCAATCGTTTCAGGTTCACAATGCCTATGAGTGGAGGGGGCTATTCTTAAAATCTATATTTTTCCAGGGACACAAAGCCTACGAGAGGGGTACCGGCAAGGAAACGAGCGTTGTCTTCCCCTTGGGGCACAGCCAGAAAGAACTCTTAAGCCTCCCCCCACCTGGGCCCGACTCACTCTTTAAGGGGACAGCTCGGGATGGAAATGAAAAAGGTGGGCCACGAGGGGAAGGGGGGGATTTTTGGGGGAAGGACATGTAAAAGAAACCAAAGAACAAGAAATTTGTATCTGCCCAAACATTCCAAATTTACAACAATTTTAACCCCTTTTTCCCTCCATTCCATCCCCAAACCCTCTACCCCCCCACCCCAAATGTCCCCCCTTCTTCCCCACCCCCTCCCCCGTTTCTTTTTTTTTCCCCCCCCCCTTCCCCCTTCCCTCCCTCCCCATCCCCCCCCTCTTCCCTTTTTCCCGACAAATTTTCGGGCGATCCCCTCACTTTTAAAGTTTCCCATCGCCCCCAAACCGCTTTTGGGTGGATCTATAAGGTAATGAAGGGAATTTAAAAGACCTCGAGAAGAATGTTTAGGGGAGCAAACAGTCGTTTGGGTGCGTGGTAGGAAAAAAAAACTCTTTGGGGGAGTTGACAGCAAAGGTCTAACAAGAAGAAACCCCCCCCAGACAAGGTTTTTGGCCCCTCAACTCCTTACAAATTAAGGAGGCCCGGGGCCCCATCCAGGTATGACTCCCCCAAAAACCCCTTTATGACAGTCGATTTATGCATGCATTTTATCCCTGGATTTTTGCCGGGGTATATTTAAGGGCCGGGGGAAAGATATCTTTTTCCGAGACAGATGGAAGAGAATGGTTTTTTTGTCACAACACATTTAAAATGATCTTGTTTTTGCGTAACCTGGTCCCTTTCCCCCTTTTATGTTCATTTTAGAAACAGAAGAAAAAGAGGTTTTCGTCGTTTTTTTAACTTTAGGTTTTCGTTTGCCCGCATTGAAAATGCGAAATTTCAGTCCCGTTTCAGCGTTTACACCCACAAAAAAAAGAAAACCCCCCCTTTAGTGAAATTTCTTCATGTGAACATTGATAACACTACATCACGGTGTGTGTGTGTGTGTGTGTGTGTGTGTGTGTGTTGTGTGTGTGTGGATGTGTGTGAGGGAATGAGAAAGAGAGGGAGGGGGTGGGGGCTCTTAGGAGGATAGAGAACTTTGGTGACCAACGAATAGCCTATATTCCATGTCAAAAGCTGCCCCTTCGGCGAAAGCCTACTCGGCAAAAGTACACTCGGGCGACGAGTCCGCTCTTATCCTTTTCTACTCTCTTTCATTCTACACCATACTCTTCAACCTTTGAATTATCCTTCATTTATTTCCCTTACTCTTCTTTTCAGACGAAGACCGTTCTGTCCACCACGTCTCTCACCTCGCGTAGACCTTCCTTGGCTTACAACCGGTTTGCCCTGATGGATCGACACCTGCCGCATGATCTGAACCCTGCCCGTCTGGACTGGGAACCCCACCCTCCGGTCCACCCACAGCCACACCCGACCCACCAGACTACAGCTCAGACCCTCCTTTCACGTTCCCGCAGTATCGCGTCAAACGCTCGGGATCTCTCGCTGTTGGAGGATTTCAATTTCGTGATGTCACTGATGACGACAGTCTACGTGACGCCTGGCTGACGTCAGTAGTTGTCCAATTGACGACATGCAGGTAATGTGTCGAGTTTGAGGCTGGAATTGTGAAAGGATCGTTTTGTTGATGGTGTGTGTGTGATGGGGGGGGGGGGGGGGTGAAGGTGGGAGGAAGGGGGAGGGGGTGTCTGTGTGTGCACGTGCGCGTGTGTGTGAAAGAGAGAGGAGGAGAGAATTAAAGATTTGTCTAAAACTTCAAACCATATTCGCGCCTCTAACATTTACTGTGTGCGTGGGTTTGTTTGTTTTTTTCATGACAAAAAATAATACTGTTACTGAATCTAATCGTATGGTTCATTCTCTTTCTCAGTATAGTGGAGACCTTTTTTTGTCGTGAGCAACTCGATCACAGTGTGTTCTGATTCACCAAACACGCAGCTTTAAATCATCGGTTTTCCTTCTGTTGGAGACCTTGCTTCCGTTAATCTCAATAAGGAATATACTATTGCCCTCCCCCACCTCTCCTGTTGCGCGCGCGCATACACACACACACACACACACACACACACACACACACACACACACACACACACACACCAAGTCTTCTCCATTGGTTCTTTTTCTTTTACAGGCCTCCGACACCAGCAAGATGTGGAGGCGGCAGTCTGTGACACAAGAGGCCAGTGAACAATCACTTCATTAACCATGCGTTCTCACGTTCACCGAGCTATCCCGGCAGCCCCGCGCGTGACGTCACTGATTTCGTTGCTCCCATGCACCACGTTCTGGCAGACCCTGCCAGAACCTCTGTCCGCATTCTCTGAACAATGAAGACACATATGACCGGAAGAAAGATAAGGGAACGAAGGGGAAGTGAATTTGATTGGTCGTCTCTACATAGCAGTGAAATTTGACTGGCTGCGTCTATACAGCGGTGAAAATTCATTTTCAACCTCAACTAGCGTAACATTTGATTGGCCAGTTATTTATAGCACAGACTTTTGCTTTTCCGGGTCAGTCTTCCAATAAAGTTTACATGGCCAGATATACGTACAGGAAAGACATTTGATTTTCCAAGTAGCCTAGCAATAGCATTTGATTGGCCAGAAATGTATAGCACAGACATTTGATTTTCCAGTTCAGCCTAGTAATAAATTTGCTTGGCCAGTTAAATATACAGCAGATGCACTTGATTGTCCAGTCAACCTAGAGATAAAACATTTGATTTTCACGCTCAACTTCGAATGAAATTTTAATTGGCCAGTTACACATATAGCAGAGACATTCGATTTTTCAGCTCAGTCTAGCTAAAAAGAAATAAATTAATTGACTGGCCAACTATATATAGCAGAAAAGTTTGATTTTCCAGCGCAACATAGTGCAAAAATTAAATCAGCCAGTTAAGCATAGCAGAGACAATCAATTTTCCTGCTCATTCTATCGAAACATTTGATCAGTCAGTTATGTATAGCAGAGACATTTGATTAGCCAGTTAAACATAGCTGAACAATAAAAGTTCATCAACCAGTTAAACGTAACATAGCTGAACAATAAAAGTTCATCAACCAGTTAAACGTAACAAAGACATTAGATTTTCCAGTTCAACATAGCAATACAATTTGATTGACCTGTTATATACGGAAGAGACATTTATCAGCCAACTCAACGTAGCAATAAAATTCAATCAGCCAATCATATGCAGCAGAGACTTCCCAGCTCATTATAACAGTAAAATCTATCAGCCAGTTACCTATAGCACAGACATTGATTGGGCAGCTCTGTAATAGCAGGAAAATTTGATTTGCCAGCTATATATAGCAGGGCATTTGATTGGTCAGGTTATATAGCAGTGAAACGTGATTGGCCATCTCTGTACAGCAAGAATGTTTGATTGGCAAGGTCTCTATAGCAGTTACATACACTCGGCTAGGTTTGCACGGCAGTAAAATTTGATTGGCAACTCGCAATTACGGTCAAAAGTGATTGGCCAAGTCCATAGAGCTGTGACTTGTGACTGACCAAGGCTCTATAGCAGTGAAGTGTGCTGGCCGGCTCTACATAGCAGTCAAATATGACTGGCCAGCTCTACATAGCAGTCAAATATGACTGGCCAGCCCTACATAGCAGTCAAATATGACTGGCCAGATCTACATAGCAGTCAAATATGACTGGCCAGCTCTACATAGCAGTCAAATATGACTGGCCAGCTCTACATAGCAGTCAAATATGACTGGCCAGCTCTACATAGCAGTCAAATATGGCCAGCTCTACATAGCAGTCAAATATGACTGGCCAGCTCTACATAGCAGTCAAATATGACTGGCTAGCTCTACATAGCAGTCAAATATGACTGGCCAGCTCTACATAGCAGTCAAATATGACTGGCCAGCTCTACATAGCAGTCAAATATGACTGGCCAGCTCTACATAGCAGTCAAATATGACTGGCCAGCTCTACATAGCAGTCACATATGACTGGCCAGCTCTACATAGTAGTCAAATATGACTGGCCAGCTCTACATAGCAGTCAAATATGACTGGCCAGCTCTACATAGCAGTCACATATGACTGGCCAGCTCTACATAGCAGTCAAATATGACTGGCCAGGTCTTTGGCAGTGGAATGTGTCTGGCCAGCTCTATATACCAGTTTAAATATGACTGGCTTTGTATAACGTTAAATAAGGCAGGCCAACTCTATATAGCAGTCAAATATGACTGGCCGGGTCTATGTAGCAATGAAATGGAACTGCCCAGCTCTCTATAGCAGTCAAATATGACTGGCCAGTTATATGTGAAATGAGGCTGGCCAACTCTATATAGCAATCAAATATGACTGCCGGGTCTATATGGCAATGAAATGGGACTGACCAGCTCCCAATAGCATTGTGATGTGACTGGCTGGGTCTATAATGGCAGTGAAAATGTGACTGTCCTGTTCTATATAGCGGCAGATATGACTGGCCTGGTCTACATGGTAGTAAGATGTGACGGGCCAGCTACATATAGTAGTTAGATATGACTGGCTGGCTCTCTACGGCAGTGAAATGTGACTGGCCACCTCAGTTCAGCAGTCACACGTGACTTGCCAGATCTATAAGGCATTGAAGTGTGACTGGCCAGCTATATAGCAGTTAAATGTAATTGGCCAGTCTATGTGGCAGGTCTATGTGCCCAGCTCTATATTGTGGTCAAATGTGACTGGCTGGTTCTGTATGGCAGTGAAATGGGGCTGGCCACCTCCATTTAGCAGAGAAGTCTGGCTGGCTAGCTGTGAACGGCAGTGAGATGTACCTCATGATTATGGACTCAAAGACTGGCGATGTCAGCAGAAAAAAATGACATGCTCCTGATCTTTACTGGTTTGTCCTTTGTCTGCAAACTGTACTGGCCATGCTTGTCTTTGATGACCACTGAAAACAGCTGACAAACTGATTCAAGCGTGTTCATTTTCAGTTTGCTTTTAAAACCTTTGCCGAGTTTGTTATGGGTCAGAAAACATCAACTGATCAAAGGAGATTTCACAGTATGTCGATTCAGAGACAGTAGAAATGACTCGGTTTTCTCTCGTGCGTATATTTATGGTGTTCTGACGGAGGGATAGGGAGGCCTGGAGAAGAGAGAGAGAGAATCAGAAAATTCTGTGTCAGGCTCGGTAGATGAACAGTTTGTTGATCACAAGTTTCAAGGTCAGACAAAAAGATCGGTCTCAGAATGTGGAAAGATGTCTTTTCATATATGTGTCCCCTAAAAGACCTCATCTGTCTTGTGTCCCTAAAAGACCTCATCTGTCTTGTGTCCCTAAAAGACCTCATCTGTCTTGCCCTAACAGACCTCATCTGTCTTGCCCTAACAGACCTCATCTGTCTTGCCCTAACAGACCTCATCTGTCTTGCCCTAACAGACCTCATCTGTCTTGCCCTAACAGACCTCATCTGTCTTGCCCTAACAGACCTCATCTGTCTTGCCCTAACAGACCTCATCTGTCTTGCCCTAACAGACCTCATCTGTCTTGCCCTAACAGACCTCATCTGTCTTGCCCTAACAGACCTCATCTGTCTTGCCTAACAGACCTCATCTGTCTTGCCCTAACAGACCTCATCTGTCTTGCCCTAACAGACCTCATCTGTCTTGCCCTAACAGACCTCATCTGTCTTGCCCTAACAGACCTCATCTGTCTTGCCCTAACAGACCTCATCTGTCTTGCCCTAACAGACCTCATCTGTCTTGCCCTAACAGACCTCATCTGTCTTGCCCTAACAGACCTCATCTGTCTTGCCCTAACAGACCTCATCTGTCTTGCCCTAACAGACCTCATCTGTCTTGCCCTAACAGACCTCATCTGTCTTGCCCTAACAGACCTCATCTGTCTTGCCCTAACAGACCTCATCTGTCTTGCCCTAACAGACCTCATCTGTCTTGCCCTAACAGACCTCATCTGTCTTGCCCTAACAGACCTCATCTGTCTTGCCCTAACAGACCTCATCTGTCTTGCCCTAACAGACCTCATCTGTCTTGCCCTAACAGACCTCATCTGTCTTGCCCTAACAGACCTCATCTGTCTTGCCCTAACAGACCTCATCTGTCTTGCCCTAACAGACCTCATCTGTCTTGCCCTAACAGACCTCATCTGTCTTGCCCTAACAGACCTCATCTGTCTTGCCCTAACAGACCTCATCTGTCTTGCCCTAACAGACCTCATCTGTCTTGCCCTAACAGACCTCATCTGTCTTGCCCTAACAGACCTCATCTGTCTTGCCCTAACAGACCTCATCTGTCTTGCCCTAACAGACCTCATCTGTCTTGCCCTAACAGACCTCATCTGTCTTGCCCTAACAGACCTCATCTGTCTTGCCCTAACAGACCTCATCTGTCTTGCCCTAACAGACCTCATCTGTCTTGCCCTAACAGACCTCATCTGTCTTGCCCTAACAGACCTCATCTGTCTTGCCCTAACAGACCTCATCTGTCTTGCCCTAACAGACCTCATCTGTCTTGCCCTAACAGACCTCATCTGTCTTGCCCTAACAGACCTCACTGTCTTGCCCTAACAACCCATCGTCCTTTGCACAGACCCATCTGTCTTGCCCTAACAGACCTCATCTGTCTTGCCCTAAAACCCATCTGCTGCCACAACCTCATCTGTCTTGCCCTAACAGACCTCATCTGTCTTGCCCTAACAGACCTCATCTGTCTTGCGTGTTTGTCGAAGATGAAGGGAAGGAATAAACGGAGTGCAACTGAAATAAGGATTGAGCTTGTTGTTGTTGTTGTTGTTGTTTGTTGTTGTTGTTGTTGTTGTTGCTCTTCTTCTTCTTCTTCTTCTTCTTCTTTCTTCTTCTCTCTCTCTCTCTCTCTCTCTCTCTCTCCTCTCTCTCTCTCCTCTCTCTCTCTCTCTCTCTCTCTCTCGTCATAAATATTCGGTAAATGATTCGACTGCGTGTCACTTATATAACTTTGAGTACCTATAAGAACATAATAATAAACTATATAAGATAACGCGCGCGCGCGCGCGCGCGCCGCGCGGTGTGTGTGTGTGTGTGTGTGTGTGTGTGTGTGTGTGTGTGTGGTGCGTGCCAGATAACACCATGATTGGCCAAGTACTATCATCTTCTTGGGCATGGTGGAGGCTGCCCGGGATCTTTGTATCCTGCTAAAGCGGGGCATGAAAATGTCATCACTTGTTTTCTTGTTTAAGATTATTCTCTGAATACCTATCGCGCTAATCAGCATCGACCCTAATATAAAGAAAATATGATTACGGGCTGTAACACCGACGAAACTAGTCAACACTATGAATGTAATTGATAACGTACTGAACAGTTGTTACATTTCCAATTCGACATTGATAATGTATTCAAATCAAATATATCAATAGACCAATATACAACCAGCAACTTATTGAAAGTCCAGCAATTTATTGGGTTGAACAAGACGCAAGCAAGCACGCCGCTCTTTAAGCTTAGTCTTCCGACGGACATTCGCTGTTGGAGAGTTGCAGCCCTTTGCATGCTGCATAGCTCTTGTAGCAAGGGGTAAGCTCTGTTTGTTTTCAAGAAAAGTGAAACGATCTACAGTTCTGCGCCATTGCTGTGTGCAGGCGAGGATACCGTGCAATTTGATTTCATTATGAGAATGTTGAAAAAATTATTGCTAAAGCTCCGCCCGAAAAAACGTTGAAAAACAAATCACAACACAACATTGTCTTGTGATTCGTTTGTCAACCTTTTGGGGGGGAGGGGGGGGGGGCGGAGCTTTTGTCAATAATTTTTCAAATTTGTTTAGATTTCCGCCTGCAGTCGCCTTTTGCTGCCCAAATAGATCTAATTCTCTGAGAATTAGAGACTGGTCGTCAGACACGGAGTACAGGGAAGGACCTAGACGACGAAATCGGAGTAGGCTACTTCAAACGGCAAGGGACCAGCTTGAAATGTCGGTTCGAAAATCAACAACCCTCAGAGAGGGTTAAGATTTTTCTGGGGAGATAATTGATGTTGTTCAATGATCATGGGTGAGATTGTAAACTAACGAAAAATGTTGGAGATTCTCATTTCTTAAGAAAGCAAATAAACAAATGAACGTTGTATTTTGATTACAATGTACTGTTTGTGTTACGAGAACATTAAATACAATAAATGGTTGTGATTTATAGAATCCAAGTTTTAATTATCACATTTTACTCTTTTTCCACGCACAGAGCGTGCGTGCGTATGGGGGGGGGGGGGGGGGGGGGGGGGGGGGGGGGGGGTGGGTGGGGGGGGGGGTGTCACTGTACGGGAGGGGGGGGGGGGGGGGGGTGGGGGGGGGGGCGGGGGTTAGCTCTTAACAGAGCATTTGACACAGCTTGGAAAGTCCGTCTGTGTGGTATCTGAAAGACAAGGCATGTAACGTACACCTTACGGTATATGACATGGAACTCCCTGTAAGGTGTCTAAGCGTGGTCCAAAGAAAGGGATTGAAACGGTGGTGGAAGAATGGCTTTTGACAGGTATTTATACAGCATTGAATATCCACCAGGAGGTATGAAACTACACCAGTAGGGCAGTGTGGGGGATAGTATGTGTAAATACTGGTGTGTTGAAATAATTTAGTTGGTTGTTTTGTATATGTGTCCTCTACAAGATCTTGCATGCTTTCTCTGTGTGTGTGTGTGTGTGGTGTGTGTGTGTGGGGGGTGTGTCTACAGTCTGTACCAGTAAGGCGTGGAAATGGTGGATATGGTGGAGTTGTGACACGGTATGAACATCCACAGATAGTTAAACCCTTCATGGCATTCCTG
>JAFLJL010006952.1:0-10378 GCA_018398815.1 Conus ventricosus
GCATCCCATCGCCATCTACACCACCATAGTCTGTGTCACGTCCGAACGTTCCCATTGCGTTCCGTCATACTACACGTGATCATGAATCAGTGGTTGTTTACAAAACCTACTCCAGCGTGCCTAGTCATGGACGCCGCCTGAGTCTGAGCGCCAAGACAGCTTAAGAGACTAAACAGAGACCAATTGCCCCATTGTGTGCCAAGCTGCGACTTTTGGTGTTCGGTTTCTAAGGACGCGACGCCTACTGGATTGAACACACACCAACACACACGATTCGTATAATCACCCATTTATGCACATTTGGAGAGGATCATTGTTTTTTTGTTGTTGTTGATATGCTATGATATTGCGTTTGAATTTAATATACTGAACAACATAAAAACGCACCGCTTGCCAAAAGACCCAGACAACGTTGTAGTACAGAATTTTTTTAATGAAAGTAAGCATATTTTGATTACGCATCCATTTTTCAATTAAACAAAATGTCTGTTCTTGACAAGAATGGCCGAATTCATCTGAATTAGCTGGTGACTTCACTAGGGTCCCTGTCAAAAGTACACCACGACGAGCATGTCCGTCCGCGAGCTCTAATACCGAGTGTGTCCGCCATTTGCCCCGATGCACGCTTGGCAGCCCCTCTCATGGAGTAGACAAGTTGTGCAAGAACGCCTGTGGCAGTCCATCCCACTCCTCGGTCAGTGCGCGCCCTCAAATGATCGAGAGTCTGTGGACGTCTTCCACGGGCCACAAGACGCCCCAGCTCATCCCAGACGTGTCAAAGGGAGCCATGTCAGGGGACAGAGATGGCCAGGGCAACACGGCAATGTTGTTCGCCTGGAGAAACGCAGCGGTGGCTCTTGCGGTGTGGGGTCGTGCATTATCATGCTGGAAGAACGCAGCCCCGGGGTGCTGGCCAAACAGTGGGACGACGTGGTTCTGCAGCACCTGCTGGTACGTGTTGGCATTCACATGGTTTGTCAAAAAAGTACAGAGGTGTCCGGTAGTCATGACTGAATGCCCCCAAACCATCAGACTGCCCCCCTCCCCATCTATTGGCTTCAACACGCAGCAGTTGGCGCAGCGTTCCCCGACACGCCTCCAGACTCTCATTCTCCCGTCAGCATGAGATAACGCGAAGCGACTTTCGTCAGAGAACAGCACAGCTCTCCACTGACGTCGTGTCCATGGCAGATGCTGGCTGGCCCACTGCAGGCATTGCTGACGGTGTCTACGGGTGAGGACTGGGCCAACATGAGGGCGTCTTGCATTGAGCCCTGATTCTTGCAATCGACGTCGAACGGTTTGTCCAGACACTGGACCCCGTCGACCAACCACCTGGCGACATGTTTCTGCTGCTGTAAGGAATCGATTACGAAGATGAAGCTGTCGAATGTATCGATCTTGCGCTGGGGTGGTAACACGAGGTTGGCCCGTTCGGCGCCGATCAGTGGGGGAACCAGTTGCTGCCAAACGTTGTGATAGCCTTACAATTGTAGAGTGACTGCAGTTCAGTGTCTGGCTGTCTCTCTCGATGACATGCCGACCATTAACATTCCAATGGCTCGCTCGCGTTCTTGCATAGACAGTCGCGGCATTGTTTTCGGACCACTTCGCCTGGTCGAATGACAACTGATACCGTTTTCCAGTCGGGATGACTTCAAACTCACCATTGAACAAAGAAACAGATGTGCTACGTTCAGTCTCGGCCCCAGTGGCAAGAAAGGTGTTTGGGGGGAGTTGCACTGGGCGTCACACGAACGTCGGCAAGCGCGGAGAAACCGAGGCAGTGTGAATCTGTGTCCCTTAAAAATTGTGTTAATATACCAAATCCAAATACACATTTTTTCCAAATGAGAAATCGGCAAATCAAAACGGTGCGTTTTTAATGTTGTTCAGTATATATATGTTCATATGGTTAATGTTAAAGGGAGACCCCCCATGGTTCCCCTTGCCTGTGTTTTCTCTTACTCGTTGCTACAGGTCCCTGGCCGCGGCCGACTGAGGTCCCCAAAGTTTTTTTTTATTGTGTTATACCCCTAGACTTCATCGGTTTTGTCACGGTTACATATTGGCACAGTTATATAACGCACAGTTGGATATTCAGAAGGGAAGACCCCCATGGTGTGTTGCGTGTGACAGCTTGTTCAGTGTTAATCATTTTTTTTGACAGAATGTGCTGATTTGATGTGTATCAGAGAGAAGTTCTTTTCCACCAGTGATTTATGGGTTCTTTTTCGTGAGATTTCAGTAGATCTTTTTTTTCTTTTTTGAAAGAGGTAAACTTATTTTATAAAATATAGGGTTTTAATAATGTATACAGGTGTCGAAGCAGTTGAAAAGAAAATTGTGCTTTTGTCCTCATAATTTTAAGCGATGTGTTAATACTAGTGTGGGTATTTGTATCAAGAGACTCAGATATGATAGCTGAGGTCCTGATTTGGCTCCTAGTAGTCCGCTGGACCCTATAAACACTAACTAACTAACTATACCCCAGAGGACCTGTATTTAATATCTATACCCAAATATTCCTGGCTGTCGGTTGGTCCCTTTGTGCCGCTTAGGAATAATTGTCAATTAGCATTAAAAAGGTTCCCTTTTTGGATTGGATCCTGGAGAGGCAGTTGCTGTTACGTCGTTTTGCTGGAGGGTGACTGGTGTGAGTCAGTGTGGATCTGCTGCCGGTGATCGGGAGGGGGTGTTGCTGCTTCCTGATGACCCCTAGGGTCGCTGGTGGGGCACGTGACACCTGCTTCTCATGGTTACTACACTTCCGACTTCCTCTCCGTGTCCTCTCCTATTGTGAGAGTGCCAGAAGAAAGTCCCCGGCAATCAGCAGATGGATGAAGAATTGTGGCTGATGGCAGCTTCCGAAGAGCAACAATCTTTGACGTCAGCTCCATGATTGCCCACATTATGGGCGTCAGTGTGGGAAGGGACTAGTAGGTGAGTCGTCCGTCAGCTGCATCAGGAGATTCCCGACTGATTCGTTCTGCGACTTCTACAATAATTTGTCGAGGCTTAGCAGTGGAGTCCTGTGGATGCTGGATGGGAATTAGAGGCACCACTGAAGTCAACCCAGAGAGTGTTGGAAGCAGTGTCTGTTTCGGGTGGCTTGCCTCGTAGCGATGTGACCTTGATCGCTGCCCGACATTGAGGTCGAATTCCAGCCATAGTGTTAGCCGTATGGTGATTGAAACATTTCTTCAGTTTCAGCGGCGAAAGCCCTGCACAAACGCAAAGCTATGGTTTAGCAGCGTGTTGCATTTAAGGGCGGTCTAGCGTGTTGCTTTAAGGGCGGTCTAGCGTGTTGCTTTAAGGGCGGTCTAGCGTGTTGCTTTAAGGGCGGTCTAGCAACACGGTCTAGCGTGCTGCTTTAAGGGCGGTCTGTGTGGAGGCCTGGTGATCTGTTTTAAGGAGAACCCGAATGCAGAGGAGTAGATCGTCATCAGAGTTGATGGCTTTGTTTGAAGAGTCAGTGTCAGACCTGGAGACTGCAGGCCTGCCACCTCATAGGAAGAAAGCTCGGTCCTTCACACACACACACACTTGACCAACCTGTGCCCACCCCTTTTTCTTGTCTTTCCTATTGTTCTGCCTACCATGTCTTTCGCTATCTCTTTTCACCCATAAAGTCTCCCCACATCATCTGCAGCCTCTATGTCGTCTTGTTTCTTTCCTTCCGGTTCTTCAGTCTGTTCTTTCATCTATTATTCCAGTCTTCCTTTCAATGCTTCTTTTTCTGAGACCGATCGAGTGGTGGCCCTAAGTCACCCGCAATCTAAGGTGCTGACACTGGCCGAGAGATGAATGGCTCTGCGTTAATGAGTCGCTACAGCAGTCCTGTCTGGTTTTGAGGGACGGTATCAGCAGATGGACGCCCTGCGAGTTCATCTTCACATGTCCTTCGTAGGGCCATCCTTGTCCCTTCCCTAGCACGGCAGCTCTCCTAGGGTGACTGTCAATTTCCTGCCGTCATTGAGCCTACGCCCTATGAGTTATCAAAGCATCATTCCAAAAGACAGAGAGAAAGTAGAATCAGACTCAGATGAGGAAATAAGAAGGTGGCAAAGAGAAAGGGTATCCAAAAACACTGGCTCCAAGCTTCCTTTTTTGGGGAAAAGGAAGCCAAAGACCAAAGAAATTCTCATTCTGGAAATTTCCCGGGGGGGAGGAAAAATTTTAAAAAAACGCACGGGGAGGTTTTTGTTTAAGACGGTGCCTAGCTGCGGGGCCCCCCCTTTAAGGGAAAGTGTTTTTAAACCCCTCCGGGGCCCCTTGGGCCCCCCCGGTCTTTTTTTCCTTTGGGGGCCCCCTCCTTTTTGCTTTTTTTTAAAAACCCCCAACAGGGATTTTTGGGGTTTTTTTTCTTTTTTGGGTCATGTGTTTTTTAATCAACCCCCCCCTTTTTAAGCCTTTTTCGGGCCCCAACATTGGGGGCCCTTCCCCCCCTTGGTCAACCGCCAAATGTGGCTTCTTTTACCTAAGCCCCCCTTTTTTGGGGGCTTTTCGCAGGGACCCCCCCCGGTTTCATCTTATTTTCCTTTTTGGGCCTCCTTTGCCCCTTCCCAAACCCAAACCCCCTTGGGGGCCCCCAATTTCCCCGTATTGACCCCCCTAGATTAAAAGCCTTAAAAGCGGAAAAAGAGTCGCTTTTAAAAAATAAGAAGGGGCAAAAAAAAAGGGGTACCAAAACGGGCCCGCTTTTTTGTAACCAAAGCCCCAAAAGTCCTTTATTTCATTTCTCCTTTCCATTGAGTGTTTAGGGTTTCCCAATTTCAAAAGAAAAAGGGATCAGATAGGTTTTAAATTTGGCAAGGCAAAGGGGCCCCGTCTTTTTTGGGGGAAAAAAAGAGTGGTTTCCTTAGCATGTAAGGGGGTTTTAATTTTCTCAAATAAAATATAAAGGCTGATCAATATTGCAATTCAAAAGGGGGCGGGATGGTTTTAGGTGGTTCATATAAAAAAAACCAAAGGAAAACCCTAATTAAAAAAAAAGTATTTTGATTTTGCTGATCCCCCGGATTGGGTAAAAATGGTTTTAATGGTTGGGGAAATTTTCCCCTTTTTGGTAAATCTTTTTAATTTTCAATTCCCAACGTTTTTTTTTGTCCATGGCCTCCCGGGTGAAATTGGTATGTTCAAAGAAGTTTATTTTGTAAAAATCTTTTCGGTCAAAAAAGGGGTGTTTTTTCCAAAAATTAAAAATTTTCCGGGGAAAAAAAAGCGAGTTTCGAAAGAATTTTTTGAAAAATTTTCCCTTTTCCCAAGGTAAGGGTATATCAGATCCTTGGTTCTTGAAAAGGGGGTTTTAAGTTTTAAAAATTTGGGTTGAAAAGGATTCCTTCCCAAACCCTAAAAAAAATTTGGGAAAAGGCCCTGGGTTTTATGGGGGTTTAGGGGTTTTTGAAGGGTCGGGGGGTTTGGGGCCCCTCAAAATTAGGTTTAATGGGGTGTACAACTTTTTGGCCCCCTGGGGGGACGGTGGGGGGTTTTGGTTTTGAGGTTGTATCGAGGTAAAGGTGGGGCCGGGGAGGGGGAAATCCCCCCTGTCGACCCTGGCAGGTCGGGGGGGACCAGTAGGAGGCCCTTTTTGGGTCCACCCCCTCCAAAAAAATCCGGGGGATTTGGGGGCGCATTTCGTCCAAAAACCAAAACTGGAAAAAAAATTAAATTTATCAGGACCTTCAATTTGCCAAAAACTTTTTTTATTTTTTTTGGTCTGATTTTCGGGAAAAAGGGTTTTATTCTTTTAAAAAAACCTGGAAAAGTGAAAAAAAAAAACCAAAATGCAACCCTTAGAAAATTTTAAGAGAAGATTGTAAGCCTTAGGCTTTTTAATGAAAGTAAAACTGGAATTCCGGGCCCTTTAAACCTAAGCCGTTCTCGCTTTTCGGGGAAAGCTTTCCTTTACAAAGGGGGTCCAATCAAAATTTCCCCTAAAATGGGGATCACTCACCAAAAAAGGGGGTTTTTACTGTTTTTTTTTTTTTAAAAATTTTTAACGAAATTTGGGGGTTTAAATTTCCCCTTTTTTTAAAACCCATTTTTTTTAATTTTTTTTAAGGATTCTAAGGGGGGAATAAGAAAAATTCCAAGGGAAATTTCGTTTTTTTTAACAAATGATTCTGTTTTTAATCGTTACCGCCTTTTGCCCCCTTTTCCCTTTGACCTTGGATTTGCCTTTGTGTTCCTTTTTTTGGACAGAAGGGGGTTATGGCCAAAGGGGATGATCATTTCCCCTTTTTTTTTTTTTACAACAAATTGGGGGCCCCCCGGGAAAAATGGAATTTTCGTTGGATTGGATTTTATCCCTTTTTTTATTCAAAAATCGTCCCGAAATGGATTTTTTCAGTTACTAAATAAATTTTTAGAGTGCAAAGGGAATTTCCCCCATTTGATCCTGTTTAAAAACCCTGGTAGTAAAGAAAAAAACCTGATAAAAAATGTAAAACTTTTTTAAGTTTCCAGGGGGAAAAAAATTTTAAAACTTTTACAAAGTTCTATTTTAAAACAAGAAAAAGGGGTTGGAAAAATTTTTTTAAATTTTTTTAAAAAGGGAAATTGGAAAATACGGGGAAATTTCCCTTTTAAGAAAAAGGGGAATCGGAAAATCTTTTAAAAATTTTAAAAAAAAAGGTCGTATTCGAAAAAAAGGTTGCAAAAAAATCCCTTTATACATAAAAGTTACTTTTGCGGAATTCCCAAAAAAGTCAGCGGATTAAAAATCTTGTTTTCGGCCAGATAGCGAGTAAAACTGGGTTTTCACATGGTAGTTAAAGGCCATTTTGAAAGAACCCAATTTACCCACCATACTTTTTTAAAAATTTAATTAACTTTTTCCACGGGGAAAAAGTTTTTGTTGTTTTCTGTTTTTGTTGGGGTTTTTCCCCCTTTTGGGAGGGGGTTTTTTTCCTCCACGGGGAGACATTGGGACCTAACAACTATCGTCCAAAAGCTCTCCTATTGCTTATTAAAACATGGAGAAAATGGTTATTCTCGATTTTTTCATTAAGTAGGGGGGCCTTAGATTTTTCCCCAGTGGGATTTCGGAACAACCAGTACTACGACACTGTTTGATATGAGTTTTTATCAGAATGCTTTGATTTAATGGAGAACATGTAGTTTTCTTCTTTTTTTTTTAAAAAAAATTATGACACCATAGGACGGAATTCTTCAGGGCTGAAGGGGTTGATTTAAAGGTAGTTTACCAATGTTTATTGCTAATTTTTTTCTACAGGGATTTCATGTTAGACTTCATTCGACCTTTTCGGATCCCTTTGGCAGGGATGGTGTCCCTCAAGGTAGCATCCTTTCTTACTTTGTTCAATTGAAGATAATAAATCGTCCATCATGAAGCTGGAATTGATAAGTCTTATTTTTGATGACTTCCATCTCTGCCCCAAGGGGGGAAAATTTGGGTGCAGCGAACGTAACTTTATTGTGTGTTAAACGTTTCACAGGGTTACTGAAAATGGATTTTAATTTTTGCACTAAGACAGGTGTATTTATTCCAAAGGAAAAGATCTCAGGGCTTTGAACCGGGTATCGCCAATGGTCAGGTAATTAAAGTTTCCAAACAAGTGAAATTTTGGGGTTTTTTTTGATAATAAGCTTTTTTTTTGCCTCTATTAAGTCTTTTTAAAAATCTTGCCGTAGGGGAAAAGTTTTTAAAGGGTTTTTGTCCAAATGATTGGGGGGCAGACAAGCGAACTTTGTTACGATTGTATGGGGTTTGGTGAGACCCCAAACTGTTATGGTGGTGGTTAAAATTCTCACGAAAGTCTTACCTCAAAGCTCTTGATCCAACATCATCAAAGACTGCGGGTTGCCTTGGACAATTTGCACATCTCCAAAAAAAGAGTTTGTTGTTGAATTGGGGAACCCCCCCTTTGGGCTAGGGGGTTCTCTTTTCCCTGAAATTTCTACCAAAAATGGGGCTAATCCAGAAAAACCCGCCTATGACTTTTTTAGAACCCGCCTTTTAGAGGCAAAAAGACTTAAAGCCAAATGAATTCCTCCACTAGTATTCGTATTTGCCCCCCTTCGGGGGGCTGGGAAATTTATCTTTGCTGTTGATACGTCCATTAAAGACTTTTTTCCTCCTTGAAATCGCCAATCAAATTAATTTTTTAATTTAAAATCAAATTTTGAAAGAGGGCCTCGGTGCTGCATATAAACAACTTTTCTTGGCAATGTAACTTTATAAAAATTTTTATCAAAATTTTTTGAGGTTCTAAAAATAAGGGCGCAGCTCCTTGTTGATAAAAATTTTTTAGGACCACTTTAAGATTGGGGGTTGGGCGTCTGTTAAAACTGCTGAACTGAAGGTTTACATCTCCCCATGCGGGGTCCCAGGTCAGATCAGAATATTTCCTTATTTTATCGGGTTCATTGTCGGGATTTTCGCTTTATCGACAAGAAAGGTCCACCATTTTGGGTGAATTCTGATCTTTATCTCAGCTTGTCCTTCGGAAAGCATATAGTTTTTTGTGGGTCCCCCGCCCACAAGGAAAATGGTGATCAGTGGGGACAAACAGCCAAACAAGCTCTCGTGCAAGTCTTTCCCGGAGGGGTAGCAGTTTTTTTCCTACTGATCTCGTCATAAATCAGTTTGATTGCAGAATGATGGGGTTTAAACAAATTTTTAATAAATTTTTAAAATTTGCCCCGTTTAACCAACCTTTCCCCTCGTGTACGTAACCGTAAAAGAGGAATCGGTTTTGTCACGGTTACATATTGGGCACAGCTAAATTTAACCACAGTTGGGTATTCAAAAGGAAGACCCCCCATGGTGTTTGCGGGACAGCTTGTTCTGTTTTTTCATTTTTTGAAAAGTGCTGATTGATGTGTATCAGAGAGAAGTTCTTTTCCCCCATATTTTTCGGGCTTTTTCGTGAATTTTTTTTTTAATCTTTTTTTTTTTTTTCTTTTTTGAAAAAGGTAAAATTATTTTTTTAAAATTATATGTTTTAAAATTTTTACAGTTCCCGGGGGTTGAACAAAAATTTTGTTTTTTTCCTCAAAATTTTAAACGATGTGTTAAAACTATGTGGGTATTTGTATTTAGAACTTTGATATATAGCTAGGGCCTGTTGGCTCCGTGTCCGCTGGACCCTATAAACACTAATAACTAACTAACAACTAACACACACACAACACACCACACCCACACACACACACCCCACCACCAACAAGAACAATAGAAAAGTAAGAAGAGCTAAGTGTGGTCGAAGAACGAAATTCATCCCGCCGATCTGGATCACACCTGAAATCAGGGTTCCGAGCAAAATTACAAGGGGTTTCCACTTGCCATCGACCAGCACTTATGTTAGAAAAAAAAAGCATAGATAGTGCGGTTTTTGTGGGGGAAAAAAAAAAAGGAAAAAACCCACCATCCACTTTAAAAAAATGGTGAGCATTTTTTTTAATAGTTTCTTTTTGTTCGTTGTTTTGTTTTTTTTTGTTTTTTTTTGTTCTCGTTTTACACCCCATTTTGCACACAAAAAATCGAGATGGGAAGTAACTTTGCAGCCGGGGCCCCCAATTATTTTCCCTTTTTCCCCCCCAAAAAAATTTTGTCCAGAACTCTGCTTGTTTCGCTGCCCACATAATTATCTTTTTATAAGCTTATTCCCCAGTATGTGGTACTTACGACAGAGGTTGCGGCCGGATCCAAAAAATGGGCTTTTCGCAGGGGGCAAAAGGGGGTGCTGCCCCCTTTTAGGGTGGGGAAGGAAAACCAATGAGGGAGGACATGGGCCCCCCCATCAACCTTCCATTAGGGGGTTCAGGTCTCAATCCTTTGCCTGTCGATCTGACATTTATGGAGATCTTTTTACCCCCTTCATACCCCTTCATTCCCCCCTCGTTTTTACTTCCCCGCTAGTTCCTTGTTGTGGTGTGTGTGTGTGTGTGATTGTGTGGGTGGGGCGGCGTGGTGCGTGCTGCGGGTGTGGTTGTGTTTTGGGGTGTTGTGTGTTTTGTTGGTGTTGTGTGTTGTGGCGTACGGGGTTTTGTGTGTGTGTGTGTGTGTGTGTGTGGGGTGTGTGTGTGGTTTTGTGTTGGGGTGTTTGTTGGTGTGTGTGTGCGCGTGCGTGCAGCGTACGTGGTGTGTGTGGGGGGTGTGGGTGTGGTGGTTGTGTTGTGTGTGTGTGTTTTTGTGTGGTGCGTGCGTTTAAATTTCTTTAAAAAAAAGTTTCAAGTTTTTATTCGAGGACAATAGTGAAACGCAAAAGAAATTCCCGCTTTTTTTGTCGAAATTTTCTTCCCCTTTCCCCCCTTGTTTTGGGTTTCCGGTTTTTTTTTTTAACTTTTTTTTTTTGGCCCCCCTCCTTATTTTTCCTTTTTTTTTATTTAATTCTAAAATTTTTTTTTCTTT
>JAFLJL010006953.1:0-14387 GCA_018398815.1 Conus ventricosus
CTCCCCCAAACCCCCAATCCCAAAAACCCCCACCCATCTTCCCCCCCCCTAAATATTCTCCCACTAAAACCTTTCCCAAAGAATTTTTCCCACCCCCCCCCCCCTCCCTTTCCCCCCCCCCTATAACCCCTCACATCCCTTTCCCCCCTCTCCTATTTTCCTTTCCACCTCCTTCTCCCCCCCATTTCCTCCCCTTTCCCTCCATTTTTCCTTCTCCCTCCATTCCTCCTTTCCCCCTCCATTTCCTTTCCCCCTCCTTTTCCTCCCTCCCGCTATTTCCCCATAAATTCTTAAACCCCCATGTCCTTCGTCCCCCTCAATTACCTCCCTCCATATCCCCACCCTATACTCCTCCTTTCCCCCCTTCATTTCCTCTCCTTCTCCCCATCTCCTCCCCTTCTCCCTCCATTCCTCGCCTTTCCCCCCATTTCCCGCTCCCTCCATTCCTCCTCCTTTTCCCTCCATCTCCTCACTTCTCTCCCTCCATTTCCTCCTTCTCCCCCTCCATCTCGTCCTCCTTCTCCCCTCCAATTCCCCTTCTCCCTCTCATCTCTTTCCCCTCTCATCCTTCCCCACATCTCTCCCCTTCTCTCCCTCCATTTCACTCTTCTCCCTCCACCATTCCTCCCCTCCTATCCCCCCATCATTCCTCCTCTCACCCCTCCATTTCCTCCTCCTTCCCCCTCCATTTCCTCCTTCTCACCCCTCCATTTCCTCCTCCTTCCCCCCTCCAATTCCTCCCTTCTCCCCCTCCATATTCCTCCTCCTCCCCCCTCCATTTCCTCCTTCTACCCCCTCCATTTCCTCCCCCTTCTCCCCTCCATACCTCCTCCTTCTCCCCCTCCATCTCCTCCTCCTTTCTCCCCCTCCATTTCCTCCTCCTTCTCTCCCTCCATTTCCTCCTCCTTCTCTCCCTCCATTTCCTCCTCCTTCTCCCCTCCATTTCCTCCTCCTTCTCCCCCTCCATTTCCTCCTCTTCTCCCCCTCCATTCCCTCCTCCCTCTCCCCCTCCATCTCCCTCCACCTTCTCCCCCTCCATTCCTCCTTCTCCCCCACCATCCCTCCCCTCTCCCCCTCCATTTCCTCCCTTCCCCCCCCATCTCCTCCTTCTCCCCCTCCATTTCCTCCTCCTTCTCCCCCTCCATCTCTCCCTCCTTCTCCCCCTCCATCTCCTTCTTCTCTCCCTCCATTCCTCCTACTCCCCACCATTTACCTCCTCTTTCCCCCATCCCCATCCCTCCTTCCCCCCCCATTTCCTCCTTCTCCCTTGCATTCCTCCTTTTCCCCCCATCTCTTCCTCTTCTCCCCCTCCATCTCCCCTCCTTCTCCCACTCCTTTACCTCTCCTTTCCCCTCGTTTCTCCTCCCCCCTCCATTTCTCCCCCTTCTCCCCTTCATATTTTCTCCATTCTCCCCCTCCATTTCCCTCCGTCTCTCCCCCTCCATTTCCTCCTCCTTCCCCCCTCCATTTCCTCCTCCCTTCTACCCCTCCATTTCCTCCCTCTTCTCCCCCTCCATTTCCTCTCCTTCTCCCCCTCCATTCCTCCTCCTTCTTCCCCTCCATCTCCTCCTCCTTCTCCCCCTCCATTCCCCTTCTCCCCCTCCATTTCCTCTCCTTCTCCCCCCCCCTCCATTTTCTCCTCCTTCTCCCCCTCCATTTCCTCCTCCTTCTCCCCTTCCATCTCCTCCTCCTTCTCCCCCCAATTCCTACTCCTTCTCTCCTCCTTTTGCTCCTCCTTCTCCCCTCCCATTTCTCCTCCTTCTCCCCCTCCATTTCCTCCTCCTTCTCACCCTCCCATTTTCTCCTCTTCTCCCCTCCATTTCCTCCTCCTTCTCCCCTTCCATCTCCTCCTCCTTCTCCCCCTCTATTTCCTCCTCCTTCCCCCCTCCATTTCCTCCTCCTTCTCCCCCTCCATTTCCTCCTCCTTCTCCCCCTCCATTTCCCCTTCTCCCCACCATCTCCTCCCCCTTCTCCCCCTCCATTTCCTTCTTCCCCCCCATTCCCTCCTCCATCTCCCCCTCCATTTCCTCATCCCTTCTCCCCCTCCATTTCCTCCTCCTACTCACCCCTACCAATTCCTCCTCCTTCACCCCCCCCATCCCCTCCTTCTCCCCCCTCCATTTCCTCCCCTTCCCCCCTCCATTTCCTCCTCCTTTCCCCCCCATCTCCTCCTCCTTCTCCCCCCTCCATTTCCTCCTCCTTCTCCCCCCCTCCGGCGTCGCCCGGGAAATCTAAAAGAGAGAGAGAGAGAGAGAAAGAGAGAGAAGAGAGAGAGAGAGGAGGAAAAGGAGAGAGAGAGAGAGAGAGACAGAGAGACAGAGACAGAGAGACAGAGACAGAGAGAGAGGTATAGGCCTACATTACTCAGGTCTTCAGCCTCGTTCAACCTTTAAATTTCTTATAAACCGATTTAAAATAAAAAAAATGTGGTGAAAAATAAGAAAGAACGGTTTTTAACGGGTTTTATTTTGATAAGATGTGGTGAATGACGTTCCTAGCATCCCTCTGTAACTGTAAACCGAACGATCAATACAATCAGGGCTAAAAACGGAGAACTCTAAAAATCAGAGGATATTTCAGGTTCTGTTGAATTTTACTTTGCCTTCAGTCCCAAGTCATGATCAAGCGTTCTGTATTTTCCTTAGTTAAAAGCAATATCATACAGAATATGCTTTTGTTTCTTTCATAATCAGCAAAAGCAGTCTATACTGTTCCATTTATCACTCAAACTTCTTACATATTAATTCAACTTTTCACATAAAAAACCCCCTTAAAGCCAGCGAAATTGAAACATCAAATATTGTCAGGTTGAGCTGGGTGCTTACTGCAAGGCCTGGGGATAGACAATGTTTTTTGTTTTTCCCTTGGAGCCAGGATGAACAGCGATCAGGGTTGCCAACTCGTGAGCAGCCCACGTACAGCTGTCCATGCGCGAAGCAGGGCATACCTGGTGAAGGCCAGCCACCGTCAGCGATTGTCCCTGGGACTTTGATGGACATGGCGAAGCACATGCGCACAGGGAACTGCAGCCGCTTGAACTGGAAGGGCATGTCGGATGGGATGATGGGGATCCTTGGCAGGAACGCATCCTCTCCTTTGTTTTGTCCAGTCATAATGGTGGCCTCAGTGACGTGGGGCATCAGCAGCTTCACGACCAGTCGTGTTCCGTTGAACAGTCGAGGAGCATCCAGGTTTCTCAGCAGTATGATGGGGCATCCCACTTTCGTCTGCAGATGGAGCATTGAATCTGCGTGGGTGCTGGTTTGCAGGGGCTTTGTCGGGGCGTATAACGATCCAGTGCTCAGGCAAGTGCGCTTTGTCCAGGGCTGTCTTGAAGCTGGCTACATAAGGGTTGTGAGAGTGCAGCATGGCTTGCAGGCGCTGAATGATCTCTGGTTTCACAGCTGGCATAACCTCGCAGCGTCTGGTAGCTTCTTTTTCACTGTCTCCCATAAAGTAAATCTGGAAAAACTGTGGTTCGGTTGATGGCTGCGGCAGCAGGGACCCAATGCTGTGGTAGACCTGTCCCTGCACCTTGAATGTAGGCATGTATCCAGGCAGCTTTACCTCCCGTGCACATCCGAAGCTAGTCATTTGGAAAGCAGAGCGATCATTTGGAAAGCCGAGTTATACTTTCGTATGCTTGTAGGATACCAAGGACATTTGATACCAAATTTGGTTCCGATCGGCCTAAAACTGTGGCCGTGTAGTGTTCCGATGTCCAGTTTTGCGTCTGTGGACGCAAATTGCGTCACGACGCAATGCGTCTCGTGGTCGCCGACTCGACGTTGCTGTTTGTAGGACAGCTAGGATACTTCATTCGAAATTTGGTGGCGATCGGCCCAAAATTGTGGCCGTGTATAAGCGAACAGACAGACAAATTCAGCTTTATATAATAGATAAGGTAGAGTGTACAGTAATGATCCTCTATGGAATACATGGAATATAACTTATATTGCACAGTAATGATCCTCTATGGAATACAACAAAGGTTGTACAGTAATGATTATTCACAGAAATAACAAAGATTGTATAGCAATAATCGTTCATGGGAATACAGAAGGCTGGCTTTTTCTCCCATAAGGACTTATTCAAGCGGTTGCGATGGAGATTACGTAAAGATATTTTACGACAGTCGGAAAACATTTTGACGTCATACAGATGGGTCAGGCTTAATGCGTCATTTAACCCAAATTCAGAACGCGCTTCGACCCCGTCTCGGCCCGGTGAGTTCGTCTGTCGTGTAGTGTTCCGATGTCCAGTTTTGCGTCTGTGGACGCAAATTGCGTGATCGCCGACCCGACGGTGCTGTTTGTAGGACAGCAAGGATACTTGATACCAAATTTGGTGGCGATCGGCCCAAAACTGTGGGCGTGTATAAGCGAACAGACAGACAAACTCAGCTTTATATAATAGATTATCACTATTATTACTACAGTTGGTGTTGGTATTGATCTCCCTCTTATTACTATTATTATTATTATCATTATCAGTAGTAGTAGTAGTAGTAGTAGTAGGAGGAGGAGGAGGAGGAGGAGTAGGAGTAATAGTAGTAGCATTGTTGTTGTTGTTGTTATTGTTGTTGAAAAGAGAACTTGACTGGTGAGGAAGTTACACCAACTCGATTCCAGAAGGGAAGGATTCTATTCATTCTGAGAGAGGGTTGTGTAAGGGAACAAGTGAAATACAAGAGGCAGCAAAGGAAAATATCTATAAATCTATCCATAAATACAGAAAGAAAATGGGAGGTAAAAACAATGAAAGAGCAGTTAAAAGAAAAGCCACCAGCATTTCATATAGTTTTAAAACCAAACTCGTAATCAACTGCAACCGTTTGATACTCTTTAAAGCTTTCTTTTAAGAAGAAGCGCGATTCCATCGATCAAGTGAGAAATGTTACTTATAGCCCAGCCGACCGCAAAGGTCCATATCAGGGCTGTCACTGCGTTTAAGTCAATTCACAAGTCATTAACAACAACAACAAAATTACACGATCCTTTACATTACAACTAAGAATACTACGGAACCATTGTTAAAGATTTTTGTTTCTGTAAAATCTTGGATCAGATGGTATTTGCTAATCTCTTTCAGAAATTCAAGGATCACATCAGTTGGGATATCTCTGAACAAGGTTGTCATGGAGTCTGTTGTAAAATGCTTATGTCTCAGATCATACAAGTCCCAACACTCTTACAGAATATGTTTCACTGTGAGTGGTACATGACATGGAATGTACCACGGAGCTTCTTCACCTTTTAAACGATAAGAAGGGAGTGGCCTGTATGCAGACGGCACAAAATTATTTCTTCTTTGCGGCCGCCTTGGGAACATGGTAAAAACTCTTTCAGGTTTGAACGGATTTTGTACAATTTATTTTCCGTCTGTGAGTTCCATTCCACTTGCTAGAGGTCTTGACATAAACCTGTGTTCTTGGTTTCAGATCAGTGTGAGGGATAGACAATCTGCTCAATTCTTTCTTGGTGGTATTATTGGCAAGTTGATCAACCACGTCGTTGCCTTGAATGCCCACATGGTCGGGTACCGAAGCAAAAACTATGTTGTATCCATCTGATTTCAGGGGAAGGGGGCTACACTTCAAACAATTTCAACACTTTAGGGCGCTTGAGGCTACGGCTGGCAATGGCATCCTAAGCAGAAAAGAAGCCAACAAAATGAGTAAATCTGTATGTTTCAATTTAGAGACCATTTTAAGAGCCAGGACCAAGGCTGTAAACTCAGCAGTGCAGATAGATCTGTCGGTGGGAATGTGTTTACAACATCCCTAAGGGGTGGGGGAGGGTTGTTGCACAAAACACAGTAGAGGCAACTCTGTCCTCAGATTTGGAACCGTCGGTGAACACTCTTTTGAAGTATGGAAACACTGAGTGCAGTTCGGTGAAATAGGACTTGTATTCCAAGGAACAGTGGCATTCCAACAGATAGCCTAGCGCTGTTTGAGTTAGGTGCTCTGCCACCAGCTAAAGATCGTATTAAAAAAAACGAAACGTATACACATGGAAAACAAGCTGGAAACAATCTAATGTTGTGATAATTGAAAACCGTTTAATATCACAAGTGATAAATATAAACTGCAGAAAAATGAAGCCTGGCAACTAGTCCACAAATCAACCGACCACATCCTTCAAGACTGTATGACACATGCAGCATCCAGAAGGAAGTACTGGCCAGCACCGACAGCAGTGGAAGCCAGGTTGTACGGCACCCTGGAGGAGCTGTGGTGGACGGCAGCCTTCATCGAGCACACCGGGCAGCTCATCTAACGGGAAGCGAACGAGGAAGAAGAAGAAGAAGTCCACAAAGGCAACCATTATGTTCAGTCTTGTGTCAATGTAAATAACAACGTTGCCGGAGTGCAATGTTCCGTTTAATAAAGGTGTACATCTGCTTATGAACAGTGAGACCAGTGGAGCGCCAACGCCTTTCTGCCTGGCGACGTTTACGTTTTAACTCGGACAGTTGTGGGGCAACTGTGTTGTACCAAGGCGTGGCTCTGTCCTCCGTGACTGTAAGCTGATGGAGGGGGGCGTGTCTGTCGAGCAGGTTGCTCAGGGAAAAGTTCAGATCAGATAGGGACATAGCAGCTGTTATTATGCAATCTAATTCAGAGTTGAATCTTGATGCTGTCCTTTTTTCATTCATCTGATTTTCCTTTTAACTTAAACAGATCTGCACAAAGGAATATTGCCGTTTGTATTTCCTCAGTCATCCAATTGAGTCAAGGGGTCCAGACAATAACACGAACAGAAATAAGAAAAATAGGAAAAGAAAGATCATATGGTACAACCCACCATACGATGGACAAGTAAAAACAAATGTAGGAAAAGAATTCTTTAAAATCTTGGCAACATCATTTCCAAAAGAACACAAACTGTCCAAACTATTTAACAAAAACACCATCAAACTATCATACTCATGTATGCCTAACCTTAAAAACATAATTGATTCATCTAACAAAATGAAAAGCAACATAAAAGAGAAGGGTGCTGAAAGGACATCTTGCAACTGCACTAAAAAAGAACAGTGCCCCATAAGCAACAAATGCCTTCACAGCAACATTGTATACCAAGCTACGGTAACTTCAGAAAATGAAAAAGAAACATATATAGGGATCACAGAAAACACTTTCAAACCAGATACGCAAACCACAAACAGTCATTCAAAAATGAAAAATACAAAATCAAACAGAGCTGAGTAAATACATTTGGAGACTCAAAGATAAAAAATTGACTACAACATAAGAGAATGTAAATATGCGGGTTCACGACCACCAATGTTATTCTGCCCGAAAACCCCCTTTTTCACATACAAATCACGTCCATCACATATCAGTTTTGACCAATTTTAACACCTGTTTTTAAACAAAATTAACGCCTCAAAACTGCCAAATATTGACGCAATCAACACATTGAAACGGGGGTTTCTGTGCAGAATAACATGGGTGATCGTGAACCTGCATATTTACATTCTCTATATATATGTTCAAACTTTTTTTAAAATCAAATATTGAAAAACTAGACCACCAACACCTCCACCCTGTACCTTCCACCAACTACCCACCTTCCATCCTTCACCCCATATGGCTTGACTGCTCTACTACAGACTGGCCCTGCTGCTGTTGTTATGTGACACCGCATTGCAATTACTGCCCCGACATCAAACTGCACTACCCAGACTGGCCCTGCTGTTGTTACTCGTTACTCGACACCGCAAAACCGATAAAGTGCAATTAGTGGCCCAACAACGAACTGACGCAATGCGACAAATTATTATTCATCGCACGCGCCCGCTTAGCCAATGGGTAGGGAGGTATGACGTCATTTGGTCGAGCTAGCTGCTGACTGCTTCCATTCTTCAGCGGGCAGTCAGTCAGTAAAGACGTGTGTGTGTGTTAGCGGCCTCAATACACTGAAAACATGGTTGATTTAAGTCTGGAAGCTAGGCCTTCATCACAAGAAGCCACTATGGATGCTAGTTCTCAAGAAAGCCAAACTGGGCATTTGCTTTATTCGGATGATCAAAAAAGAATAATATTGAAATACAAAAAACTATTATCGGGAAATGATTTCATATCTTGAAAATTGGAACGTGGTGAGCCTTGCTCGAAACCAACCCGGTCAAAATAGAGCTTAAATCTTTTGGAAGCAAAGCAAGAGAAACGTGAAATGACAGTAAGTGAACTGGGTGCTTTTTACGTAATTGTTTTGTAGAGAAACTTGATTATGAGCCGATTGACGAAGGTTCGTTTATGAAGCTGAAAAACATAACTAAAATTACGCCTGTTTGCTGAAGGCCAGTTCTGCTGCAATCCTCTCAGTGAGCGCCACAAACGCATGACGTGGGCCTAAAAATAGTACTGGTTTTGCAAAACCGCTTGGCTATTGATCGTGTGAGCGTGAGCGGTAGCCTGCCTGCTGGCATTCTTACTCCTGTGTCTGCCAGCGCTCTAGTCATGGTTGGGCAAAGGTTATGAGAGGGAGGGAAAAACCCTTGCCAGCGCTTCAGCCATGGCCGGTCAAAGGGTACCTGCTGACACTTCGATTCTATGACTTTGTATATAATGAAAATGACTTTTTTGCTGTTGTGGCTTCGCTGTTTTGCTGTTGTGGTTACCTGCTTCATCTTCATCCGCTTCATCGTTTGCTGCTTTAAGGCTGCCTTTTCAGGCGCCGCTGAGAGAACTTTGAAGATATCTTGTGATTATTGATTCAGGACTCTGATAAGTGTATTTTAGTGGCTGTCTCGAATTTACGTCGTTCAAATGTAAATACAAAAAAAAACCCTTCACATTTCCCCTGCAAGCACCTCCCCTATCTATTGTGTGTGTGTGTGTTTGTTTGTGTGCACGTTTGTGTGTATGTGTGCGTGCATATGTGTGCGTGCGCGCGTTTGCCCTTCAAAGCAGTGCAGTAATCCAGGTCAAAACGATCTGGGGCTGATTGACTTTAGTTAATTAAACCACCCCTACCCACGCATGCGCCCACATATAACTTCTTCTGATTCTTGCACAAAACAAGAGAAACTGATTAATTAATTTTTTTAATTTATAATTTTATTCTGGTTAAAAATGAAGCCCCGAAGAAGTTAGAAAGCTTACTAAAATTTTTTTCAAAGTTGGGTTTTGGGAAAGGGGCCCAAAAAGGGAAAAATTTAAAGGGAAAGGGTTTAAACATCAATTACTGATCTTTTTATTCAAAAAATTTTTCAAACAAAACGTTTTAAAAAGGCCTTCGTGAAATACAAGGATTTTTTGGCCCCAAAGGGCCTAAAAAAATTTTTTGCCATTTTAGTTGATTTTTTTGGCCCTTTTCAAGATGTTAATCTGGCTTTTTTCTACCCGCCTGAAGGGGGTAGTTATTCAAATTTAATTAAAAATAGGTTTTTCGATTAGAAAAGACTGTAAATAACAAATTTAATTACAATTTATTTTTTTATTTAAATTTTTTGATTTAAAAAAGGCTGCCGGAAAATTAGTGTTTTCTGATTTTAAGAAGTGTAATTTAACTTTTTAAACGAGACAATGGAAAAGGGTTTAAAATTTTATTTTATTTTAAAATTTTGTTTTGGAATGATGTAAAAAAAAAAAATAAAAAGATCATTTGCGAGCATTTAACGAAACAATCAAAGTTTATGAAATTGATGTAGTGATTTAGAAAAAAGCTTTTAAAAACTGGCAGGACGTTATTGTAAGGTTTTTAAAAGGGCTTTTAAGTGTTGGGAACGTTAGGTGCGAATTTAAAAGCGCGTTTACTTACTTCCCTTTATACATTTTTTTTTTTGATTTACGTAAAAAATTTTGGCTTTAAAAATTACGGCCAAAAAAGTAATTTGGGGGGCAAAAACTATTTTACGAGGGGAAAAAATTCAGGGGTGACAAACAAATTTTTGCGATATGTTTTGTGAAGTTTGACATGGACATTTTTTAACCCCTAAAAGTTTTTTAAAGAAAGCGTAGACACCTGCTATCTCTAAAATCCCCCGAGGGCTTTCAACGGAACCCCCGTTTAAAAATGTTGTTTGGCCCCTTCTTGGGTTGGGTTAAAATAACGGGTGAGATGTAACTTTGGGAAATCTGGGTTTAAAATAAAAAGAAAAAAGTAATCAGTATCAACCCACTTTAATTTTCTTAAATTTTGGGTTTACTAAATGCTTAAAGTTTAACCACGCAAGTGAGGAGGAAAAATTAAGGGGTTTTTTGGGTGGTCTTAAGGAAAAAGTTTTTTGAAATCAATTGAGACAAACAAAGTTTTTCCCATTGCGGCAATTTTTTTCATTTTTCTTCCAAAAGAGGGTTTTTGTTAAAAATCAAACGTTTTTAAAAATTCTTAATTCTGGCAAAAATGTGTTTTATGTGGTGTGTTTTGGCCTTTTCATCCTGTTTTAAAAAAATGCAAACCCGAGTTTCTAATTTGAAACTTTCAAAAAGAGCTGAACTTTGATAAAAATAACCTTTCCCGTAAGTATAAACATTTTTAAATTTTAGTTTGAAGAACAAAAAAAAACCCCAATTTTACTGTATAGTTTAATTTTAATGGTTGTAGAAGTGATATAGTGCCTTTTAAGGGTTTCTCCCAACGCTCTTTTAGGTGAAAAAACTTGACAAACATGGAGACTTGATACTGTTTACAGACGGCCCCAAGAGCATTTTTTATTAATCAGGAAAAATTTAAGGGGAGTTTTTGAATTTTACATAAAGATAAATTTTAAACAAGATATTTTTTAGAAGGGGGTTTTGGGGAAAAATTTCCCCACTATAGGGAAACAGCTGCCAGTTTATAAGAAACTTTTTAAAAGTTTTTTTAGATGTGAATAAAATCTCACACCCAAACCGGGTCTAAAATTTGTTTTAAGGGAAATTTTCACCAAAAAGCAAATTGACCCCTACGTGGTTTTTGCTTTTGGGGGGGCTTTGAATTTAAATCTTTGCCGCCCGTATTATGGCCCCCCCAACCGCAAGAACAAAAAACAACGTTATTAAACCCCACCATCAGATTGTTCTTATTTCGTTTTTTTGTTGTTAGGGCGTTTGGGGTACACTCATGCCCAGAGTTTACAGAGGCCCTTTAACCCCAGTTTGTAGATTTTTTGGCTGAAAGAAACAGTTTGCAATTTACTACTCCAAAAAAACTAAATCTTTTTAAAACATTTTTTTGTATCTGAAGATCAAGAAAGTTTGGGCTTATTACACACTGTTGGATATTTTTAAAAAGAGAATTTTAGGCGAAAAAGTAAGGGACCACGATCACATTTATGGGGAAAAATTTTTGGGGTGCACATAACAAAATTTTAATCTTCAAATTAAGGTTGGGCCCCGGACATGGAAAATGCCCATTTCTTTTTATAAATTAGAGGCTTTCCGGTTTTTCATTTCATCATTTCAAGGGAATGAACCCCTTTTGAATTTAAGAGGGGGGTTTCCCGCATTGCTGTCTTCAGAAAAGTTTTCATTGGGGCTTTTACTTTGATGTTTTTTTCCTTTTTTGGGCTCGGCCCCCCAAAATTTTTGGGAGTTTGGATTAAGGGTTTGCGGGGGTCTTTACAAGACTTTCCCCAAACACTAAACCAAAATTTTGTTTCCTTCTTTAGGCGTTTAAAGGAGTTTTACCTTTTGTTACTTAAATCATGGGGCGGTTTTTACGAAGCTCCCCTTCCTCCCAAAGGCGTTTCTTTTTTTTAGTTTAGAGGAAAGCATTTAATGATGCTGACTATGAATTCGCCCCAGAAAGCATGGAAAGAATTTCATGTGAAAAATGGGGACCCATCTGATTTAATATTTAAGGTTTACGTTTTGTTTTTTGGCCCCGAGTTCTTTTAGAATTACAGAACTAAAGCATGAAAAATTTTTTGTTTTGAAAAATTTAAATTTCATCCTTTCCCCAGGGGTTTTTTTTTGGGATGGCCCTTTTTAAGTTTCAAAAATTAATTTGACTTAATATCTGATCTTTCCCAAAACTTCAGAAAGATTTTAAGACGGCCTTTAAAGGGAGCGGGATTAGCTTGGGTACTCCTTACTGCAAAACTAACCCAAAAAACTTTTTTTTGATTTTTGATCCCCTCTTTAAAAAATCCAAAAAATATCTAATGTACTTTTGACCCCTAACAATCGTATGGGTGGGCCATGAGTCAAAACCCCCTTCCATGAGAAACTTTTTCAAGATAAAAAAAGGGCCCCATGATTTCAAACTGTGTTAAAATATGTTGTCACAGCTTTTTCCATGATAATCCCAAATTGGGGGTTTAAACTTAGAAAAATTGTTTTGAATAACCTAAAAATTTTTCGGGTCCCAAAAACGTTTACCCCCTAGCCCCAGGGAAAAATTAAAAAATGAGGGCCCACAGAACCCCTAAACTTGTGCCCAATCTTCGCCCCAAAACTAAATATGTTTGTAAATTTCAGGGGCTGTTACGTTTTTTCTTAAGGGCCCGGACTGAAACTGGGCAGTATTCATAGGGAAACCCTTGTTTTGACCAAAAGATTTTATGAGCCCAACATCAAGGGAAAAATCTGATCTTTGAAATTTTTGCCCCTTTGCCTTTTGAAAAAAAACTTCTTTAAATGATGAAAAAAACAGTGTTTTTTCAAAACCATGGAAATTCCCCAAAGGTAAAAAATTTTGAAATTTGTTCAAAAAAAACCCAAAAAAAATTAAGGGTTGCCCCCTAAAAACCCAACATCAAGCTTTTGAAGATTAACGACAGCCCGGTTGGGATTTTTTTGTGAAAAAAAAAGGAGTTAAGTTGGACAAAGGCCGTGTTTTTCGGCTTCACCGTATTTGAGCTGTCAAAATTATTTTAAAGTTAGAATTTTTTTTACGACTACTTTAAACCGCTGTTTCCCAAAAAAGCAAGAGTACTTTTCCCCAAAACCCCTGATAGTTTTATTCTAGGGGTCCCCACGAAGCTTTTTTTAAAAAAATTAGAAACAGAAGTAGCTAAAAGGGGTTGGGTGGGGGGGTTTCGACACTGCGGGCTATTTAAAAGGGCCCCGTCCTTTACATTAAAATGTGACAAGAAAGTGATTGGAAAGTGGGAAGGGGTTGGAAAATTAATGGTAAAAATTATAAAAGAAAATTTTTTTGGGTTTTCGGTCAAAGATTTTACAGCGTTGGCCCCGCCAGACTTCTGTAAAAGAAAAAAGCTTAAAGGGTAAGTTAAAGAAGTTGCAAAAAATTTATTTTTCTCACGACAAAAAAAAAAAAAGCAAGCTTCTTTGCGAAAAAAAGTATTTTTCACACAAATGTTAATTTGCGCTTTTACTTTCATCAAGTAAAAAAAAACTGCTGTTAACAAGAAATTAAATTTGTCTTAAAAAATAAAAAAGGAACTTTCGTCAAATCCCGGTTTTCATATGCTGTTGGCATTGGAGAAAATTTTAAAAAATTAACCCTTTACTGACTTAAAATTAAGAACTTTTAAAAAAGAACTTACTTAAGAACCTAAATGTACTTTTTTTGGAAAAACAGAAACAAAATTAAAAAATTAACTAGTCTTTTTAAAAAACTAACTAAAACTTAAAAAAAGAATTATTTTTTTGTACTTACTTGTAATTCATTTGCAATTAACTTAAAAAGTACTTTTTATAATAATTTAACTTGATTTTTTTTGTTTTTAACTTTTTCTTTATTTAGTTTTTAAAAAAATATTCCATAAAAAAATGGGGGTTTAAACAGGAGGTTGCGCTTTTTTTTGAAAAGCTGATCTTTTCTTTTATGGGTTGTGGGGGTTTGTAACTTTGGGCAAAGTAGGCTTTTTGCTTTGGTTATGTAAAACCCCCCCCACCAACAACAACCACCCAAATACTTTAATAAAAATTTAGTTTGTTTGTGATTGTGTGGTTAATTGGGGTGTTGTTGGCGGTGGCGATGTTGTATACTTCTAAATTTTGTTTTGTTGATTTGGTTTTTTTTCTTAGTTGTTCAATTCAGCAGTTTACGTCCCGCCCCAACCGTCCGGGCTTTTAACTTTGTAAACTACTCATTGTGGTAATTCTTGTGGGCTTCTGCCCCTTTGGTGTCCCGCGGGGTTGTCCTGCGGGTCTTCTTCTTTGTCGCTCATTTTTTTTATTGCGATTAAATTTAATATGATCAAAATTAATGATTAAAAGTAATTAATCCCCGTTTTTTGGAATTGATAGTTTAAATTTTTTATCTGTACTTTCAAGGTTTCTAGGGTTTTTTAAAACGGTTTGTGTGTCATATTTTAAATCTTTTTTCTGAATAATGGCGCATCTTACTTATAACTTTGCAAAAAATTTAACTATTTTAAATTTTTTTCTGTCCCACTGGGGTTCTAAAACCATTTTTTTGAAAAACCCTTTGCTTTTTGGGGGTTCGTTTTCCTGAGGTTAAGGGGCTTCTCAAACAAAAGTT
>JAFLJL010006954.1:0-16081 GCA_018398815.1 Conus ventricosus
TAACAATTTGTTCTAGTGTGTACAATTTTCCAGTCTTAGTTTTTGGTGTTAAAAGGACTCCCAAAAAAAGGACTGATTTCTGATATTGCAACAAAGTGCCATCTATATTCAAGGATGGGAGTACAGGCGGATTTTCTCCATTGTTAAACAACATTAAACTGGTTTTTTCACCAGATAATTCTAGCCCATTTTCTTTTATATATGCCGATAAATTGTCCAATTCATATTGATATGACTTCTGCACATGATTAATTGACCTCTTCTTTGTATGTTTTCTTAAACTAGTATGCATCCATATTGCGATGTCATCAGCATACTGAACTATATGGATATTTTTGGACAACGCAGAAGGAAGATCATAAAGGAGAATTGAAAACAAAATTGGGGCAATAATTGATCCTTGGGGAATACCCATATTAATGTACCTGAAGGAAGAATACATCTTGCCAATTCTTGTACATATATGTCTGTCTATTAAGAAACTTTTTATGTAAGAATACATGTTGCCTGAAATACCAATCTTTTTTAATTTGTAAAGCAACCGAGCATGCCAAACACTGTCGTAGGCTTTTTTAACATCAAAAAATGTAGCCATCGTACTTTTTCGGTGGGCAAACTGTTTTTTTATTTGATTTGTAAGTTTTACAAGATGGTCTGTAGTGCATCGACCCTTTCTAAAACCAGCCTGCTGGACTGGAAGCAAATAGTTCTTTTCACAATAGTACATCAGACGCTTCAATACAATTTTTTCCAGAAGCTTCCCGACATGAGAAGACAAAGAGATTCCGGTTGTCATTATGTGCACGTGCGTGTTGTGGGCCAGGTGCGACAGTGCAAACATTGGGTTGTGCTTCTGTTGTTTCGCCTGCAAAGCATGCCCAACTCAGTGGTGAACACACACACACCATGGTCATAGTACAGTATAAAACCCGGGTCATTTGGCAACCGGCAGGCACACCGTACCAAAAAACAGCATGCCACGTTTGAGCCCAGCAGAGAGAGAAAACGCCCTGGGTCGTTTGCAAGTTGGTCAGAGTGCAACTGATGTGGCCCATGCTTTGAATGTCTCCCCCAGTACCACATGCCGACTTTGGACTCGCTTCCAGAGGACAGGGTCATCAGCTGATGCCCCGAGGTCAGGCCGACCTCATATCACAACGCCAGCCCAGGACCGCTTTATACGGCTAAGACATCTCCGCAATCGCTTCCTGCCGGCCTCGTCCACTGTCCAGGCATGTGCTGGTGTCCGTTGCATCTCCGACCAGACTGTCCGGGACAGGCTGCATGCTGCTGGGCTGAGGGCTTACAGGCCCCTACGTGGCAACGTAATGACGGGGCGCCATCGACAGACCAGACTGCAATGGGCTACGCAACACAGACACTGGACACTGAGGAACCATTGGCGACACGTCTGGTTCTCGGATGAGTCACAGTTTCTGCTGCAGCGCCATGACAGGAGGCGAAGGGTTTACCGCCGGGTTAATGAACGCAACCAGCAGAACTGCGTCGACGAGGCACCTCCGCATGGTGGCGGCAATGTCATGGTATGGGGGGCCATCAGCAACACAGGCAGGAGCCAGCTGGTGCGCGTGGAAGGTCACCTGACAGCCCAGCAGTACGTCCAGGTCATTGTTCAGCCACACGTCCTGCCTCTAATGGCCACTCCCAGGGCCATGTTCCAGCAGGACAACGCCAGGCCCCACACAGCACGCCTGACCACAGCCTTCTTTACCGCCAACAACATCAACACCCTGGCCTGGCCCTCTCTTTTCCCGGATTTGAATCCTATTGAGCACGTTTGGGACGTTTTGGACAGACGTCTGAGAGTGAGGGCCAACGCCCCAGCGACTCCAAATGAACTGTTCCAGGCATTGCAGGCCGAGTGGGCGGCCATCCCACAGCAGACAATCAATGCTTCATTGCCCCGCAGATGCCAGGCTACCATTGCAGCCAGAGGGGTCACACCCGTTACTGACTTTGGAAGCGGCCTGCCGATTTCCCTGAGGGTCTGGGGCTGGTTCTTTACCACAGCATTGCAGGGGAGACTTCTGTCCTACTGATGACCTGTTTTTGCCATTTTCACATTAAACGTGTTGTCACACTGAGCTTCAATAAATTGTGTTTCAAATCGGCAGCTTGGCATTTTGCGTTTCTTTTTTTGAACAGTATATCTCCAGCAGCATCGTGACTACCCACCCACAAGTAAAACTATTCAACATCACGGTAGCGAGGATGTATGCTCCTCATCAGACAAATAGGGTGACCGGACTGAAGAAATCAGCTCTCAGCTCCAAACACGGTCAGCAAGGCAGACTAGAGAGACACCCTCATCATTAGGGATGCCTGGAATGCCAAAGTTGTCACAGACGCCCAGGAGGACCAGAAGAAGTCCTGCAGCCTCTGCTGTAATATCATACCCCTGCATCCACTGCCATTTTCCATCTTCCTGTATTCATGTGATACATGGACCTTCGCCGTGGATCTGGAAGAGAGACTCCAACCCATGGCTATGACGTGTTGTTGCAAGATACTAAGTGTCAGACAGCTGATCATTTTGGCGATGAATAAGTGTGCAGAGACCGTCAAACAGGTCATAATAATAATAATAATAAAAGGAAGATTTAGTGCGTTTTAATCTTAAACAAAAGCCCAAGCGCTTACAGCAATAAGCCCTAACACCACACACACACACACAACCACACAACAAAACACACACACACCCCAACACACACACCACACACACACACACACACACACACACCCCCACACACACACACACACACACACACACACACACACACACACACACCACACACCCACACACCAGCGAAAGAGCAGAAAAATTGTTTTGAAGAGAGTTGTTTTGAGGGAGGACTTGAAAGAAGAAAGACTTTTTGGGATTTTTCGGAGTGCAGAAGGGAGATTGTTCCAGCAGGAAGGAGCTGAAAAGAAAAAGAACGTTCACCAAGTGTTCTGGCCCGAAAACGAGGGATCTGCAGAAGCGAGTGTAAAGGGGAAGAGCGAAGCTGTCTAGAAGGAGTATAGGTCGACAGAAGTTTAGAGAGGTAAGATGGAGCGAGGCCATCCAATGCCTTGTAACAGAGCAAAGAAAGTTTGTACTTGATGCGTTTTTCAACAGGAAGCCAGTGCAAAGATTTAAGCAAAGGAGAAAACATGAGAGGTTTTCGGAGATTTCGAGACAAGGCGAGCAGCATTATTTTGAACTTTCTCTGCAATTTTGCAAGAAGATTCTGGGGGACAGCCAGCAAGAAGAGAATTACAGTAGTCAAGTCTTGAAAAAAAGAAAGCCAGAAACCAGAGTCTTGGTGGCTTCTTCAGACAGAAGGTGGCGCACAGAACTGATTCGCCGAAGCTCCGAGAGCAAGCAGGGCAGATAGAAGAAATCTGATTTTGAAAAGAGAGTGTCTGATCAAGTACAACGCCTAGATTTCGCACAGTGGTAGAGGTTTTGAATGAGAGAGGTACCAAGTTGGACAGAAGAAGGAACAGAGATTGTAGACATGAGCCGTTTTTGGGGAATGAAGATCAGTTCAGTTTTGTCATTGTTTAACTGAAGTTTGTTGCAAGTCATTTGTCACGAGTTTGTCACGAGGCCTACGACGTTTTAACCCATCTAGGGTGGCGGAATTACTCATTTATTTATTGTCGTTGCTGTTGTCGTGTATCCGTCCCTTAATGTGGCTTGGGTGCGGTTGCACCTTGGTGTAGTTCAGCTCAACTTCGGTTTGCTTTTCTCTCTCTCTCTCTTATTCCACTGCCCTGCTATTCATCCTGTAGGTTCACGGGTGGCTGGTACCTTTCTCTCGAACTTGCTGTCTATCGGCCTCTCGCCTGTCTTTTTACCTGTCGCACGTGCTTCATTTCTTTTAGTTTGAAGTATGCTCACTCTGTGACGCAGCATGGAAATGTTGGCCGCCATCGCTGAGGGAGGTTAGCTCTTCACTCGAGCGGAAGATGTCTCTGGGAGCGCCTGCTCCGGTTTTGGTTCTTCACCGTATCATCGGGTACAGTCGGTTCTTCAATTCCTACAGTCGGCCTTAGGAGAGGGACATCACTTCTTCTTTTTCCGCACCTGTGCCTCTGTCCTCTCGACTGGACAGAGGGCAGAGAGAGTCGTTTGACCCGCCCTCTTCTGGGCCCACCCACGGGTAGCTGGTAAGCATCAGTTTCGTGGTTTTTTTGGGTTTGGTTTGTTGTTGTTTAGCCGGCTTAGTCTTCTCTTTTGCCAATTTTCTTTTGTTTTCGAAATAGTAAGAGAAATATTGTGGGAGACCTTTTCTCTGGTTAATTCAACTGTACCTGGCCATTCTAAATTATTCCAAAATTCTTTCTCCTGTTTATGCTTTCTGTTGATGGGGTGGGTCGGTGGGGAAGGGAGAGACCTGGTGATTCAGGTTGGAACTTGTTTGGGTCTCGCTCGTCCCCCCCTGTCACATTCGCCGGACTCTTATCCTTCGCCACCGTCTGTTTGTGTGTGCAAGGAAAAACGAGTTTTATGTTCGCGAGCGTGCGTACGCATGATTTGTCGTTTGGATGCGTGGTTGGAGATTTGTGTTATTTTGAAATGTGGCTATAAAATGTGACAATTATGCCATTGAATTATTATTTGCAAATGTGGTGGCAGTTATTAAGCGATGGTCGCTGTGTTGGTTTATTTCCTAAGAAAGGAAATTGTTAAACGTGAGTGAGAGAAGGTGAAGAAATTCATATTTGTTTTATAGCCTTTTGATTTAATGCAGTCCTTCCCTGCTTCATGTGAGAAGACTTTAACGATTTGATTGGGTTTTTACTGTGTTATGCTCAGGTCTGTGTTGAGCTGGGATTATTGGTGCATTTAGTAGATTTCCCCCTGGCCCATCATGCGAGTGGCTGTTAAGATTTAACAGAAATGGTCAGACTGTACTGACGGCGGGGTTCCAGTCCCCTTCTTCCTTCCTTCTTCCTTCCTTCTTCCTTCCTTCTTTCTTCCCTCCTTCTTCTCTCCTCCCAGCAACTTCCCCCCCCCCCCTCCCGGGGGCTTCCCCCGAGTCCGGACTGGATGGTGCCACGTGCTGGTTGAGGCCACGCTCTGGCTGGGACCGCGGACTGGATGGTGCCACGTGCTGGTTGAGGCCACGCTCTGGCTGGGACCGCGGACTGGATGGTGCCACGTGCTGGTTGAGGCCACGCTCTGGCTGGACCGCGGACTGGAGGGTGCCACGCTGGTTGAGGCCACGCTCTGGCTGGGACCGCAGACTGGATGGTGCCACGCGCTGGTCGAGGCCACGCTCTGGTCGGGCCCGCGGACTGGTAGAGGAGCCCCCCGGGCTTGACGGGCCCGGGCCCGGGACCCCCGTCCAGGACCTCCAGTAACAACCCCACGTTTCTCCCCCCCCCCCCCCCTCCGGGACGCGCTCTTCACTGCCTGCTTGTGTGTCGAGGGTGTCGGCTTTGACGACCCCCTTCAAGAACCGATCGGTTTCGGAGCACCTGTGCGACAGGGTGCTCCCAGTAGACTTGACAGAGGCAGGGGTGTGGAGGCACTCCATGGTGTTAGAAGGGATGGGATGCTGGAAATGTTTCTTTATAATTGTGTAATGTCATATGTGCTGGAATGCTGTAATTTTGATTGTGTACGTCGTATGGTGAAATGTTTATTTATAATCGTGATGTTGTGTGTGTTGGAGTGCTTGATTGTGATTGTGCATGTTGTGTGCGTTGGGAGTGTTTGATTGTGATTGTGCATGTTGTGTGTGTTGGAATGCTTGTTTTTGCTGGTGTGAATAAATGGGGTGTTGTATCGTAATCTTTCTCGTGTGGGCTCTTGCGAGGCGTGCGAGGTCAGCCATTCCTTCACTCCCATCTAGACCGTCCTTCAGGGCAGACCTCCGGGGGTCGGTCTTGACAATTGTGGGGGCTCGTCCGGGATGTGAAGGGCTCTGACTGTCTCTCTCGTTTCGCGGAGTCCCCTGTTTAGTTCTGTCTTTTTTGTATTCTTTTAGTTAGTTTGTCGTGTTTGTTTGTGGGGGGTTTGGGCTGGGTGACTCTAGCGTGAAGGGAGTCTTGGTGGCCTGAAGGAACATCCGGGTTTGTGACCGGGGGGTCGAGGTGAGACCGAGGGGAGTCGACCGCGTCCAGACCTCCTTCCGCCGGGTACACACGCAGGTATGGCCGTAAGTCTTGCCTTTCTGTTGCCGCTCAGTCTTCCATTCCTGTTTTGTATTTAGCCATTTTTTTTTTTTTTTTTTTTACCGGGTTATTGAGTACAGGGGGTTGTATGGGACGTTAGTGTCATTTTTTTTTCTCCTCTCTCCGGATTCCGTCTGCTTGTTTTTTTTTTCCGGCCAGCCCCACCGCACTGTTGCTCGTGCTGTGGAGCGCGGTGTTGCCAGAGGGGGGGCAGCCGGACATAGTTTTTTTTTTTTTTTTTTTTTCGGTGAGCCCCACCGAAACTGTTGCTCGTGTTGTATAGCGCGGTGTTGCCAGAGTGGGAGCACCCGGGAAAACTTGTCCGCACACAGCACAACATACATACACACATATACACACACCCCTAAAATATTTGTTTTCAAGGGGAAATTGTCTTTTCCCCTGTATTTGATAACTGTAGGATATAGTTGTCATGGCAACGTCCGGTGCTGGTGGTATGGCTACTCGGGGCGTCGAAGAAGAAGAGTCTTCTAAATGTAGTCCCCCACTATTAGTACCAGCACATCGACTACGGTGACTTCCACTTATTCCAGTGCTGTAGCCATAAGTCCAGCGAGTACTTTCACTTCTTCTTCGCTAGGGTTTTTTCCTGCTGAGACCCCTATGGAAACTTCCGCCCGGAAGCGTCAGAGTATAGCGAAAAGCAACTGTGGGCTTCTGTTGAGTCGCAGAACCAAAGACCCCATTCTCCATGTTTCCCCCTCGTAAGGAGTATCCCCCCGGGGGACTTTCCTCATGGGAAGGTCGAGACCCAGGGGACGGGTCAGACGGGTCATCCTCCGTGTCGGGAGTGGTGAACCCCGCCCAGGACATCCCCTCCGTCCTGATGTTTTGGAGTGGCAGCGTAAGGAAGAGGCTGCTCAGCGTAGGGAAGAGTTGGATAGGATAGAGGCTCTGCGCAGAGAGGAGACTGACAGACAGGAGATTCTGCATGGGGAAGAGGCTATGCTGCGCAGAGAAGAGGCTGCTCGACAGGAGGCCCTTCGTAAGGAAGAAGCTGCCTGACAGGAGGCCCTTCGTAAGGAAGAGGCTGCCAGACAGGAGATCAGCGTAGGGAGGTTGCTGCTCAGCGTAGGGAGGAGGCTGCTCAGCGTAGGGAGGAGGCTGCCAGACAGGAGGCTCAGCGTAGGGAAGAGGCTGTCAGACAGGAGGCTCAGCGTAGGGAAGAGGCTGCCCTCCGTAGGGAAGAACTAGACAGGATGGAGGCTCTGCGTAGGGAGGAGATGGAACAACTTCTTTCGGGGTCTCCCGCACCCTGTAAATCAGGGGGTTAATCACCAGGCAAGTGATAGAGTTAGAGGCCCAAAGTTAAAGCTTCCAGAGTTCAGACCTAGTGAGGACCTTGATATGTTCCTAAGCATTTTGACAAGGTTGCTAGTTCATACCAATTGTCTGAGGAACAAAAGGCTATGCACCTTTTTTCTGGATTATCTGGTTGCTGCAAGGGAGTGTGTGCTCACTCTAAATGAAGGTGCGTCTTATGCAGACATGCAGTTGGCTCTGCGTAAGCGTTTCCCCCTTTACCCCAGAGACGTACAGAGGAAGTTCAGGTCCATGAAGAAGAATAACGACGAGACCTTCGTGCAGTTTGGTGATAGGCTGCGCAAAACGCTAGGGTACTGGCGTCGTTGGTTTAAGTTGGAGCTGGAGGATCTGTTCCTCATTGAACAGCTCACCAACACTGTGTCCCCAGAGTTGAGGATCCGGATAGGCGAGACAGCACCTCGGGAAATTTCGCGGCTGCGATTCACCACCGCTGAGGTGTTTTGCTGAAGCTCGCGGGGCTTATGGGCATCCCCCAGATACGGAGGGGAAAGCCCTCCCCAGGATTTAGTGGCAATAAGGCGCGACAACTGCTAGCGGGGTGAACAAAGCAGGCAGTTCATCGGGGTTTCAGCGCCCCGACTTGTTTTCTTTTGTGGCGTCCTGGCCACATTAGGAAAGATTGTCCTAAAGCCGCTGGTAGTCGTGGGGCTGGTCCTTTCCCCCCGTCCTCGTCCCTCGGCTAACGTGGGTTCCATTCCAGCTTCTGGTGATTCAGAGTGCCCAGTGTTTCTCTCTGTTGTTGGTTCCTCCTTGGTCGACACCATCAGGGATTCGGGAGCATCAACGATCTTTGGGGGATAAGAATTTTGGTTTCCCCTGAGGCCCGGCGGGGCGCTAGTTATGATGGGGTGCGGGTTGGAGGCTGGTTTTACCTCCACCCGTCCTTCTGTACTTTTCCTATCTCCACCCCCTACTTCTGTTGGCGAAGTATGGGCCACGCGGTGGAGCGACCTTTGTATTCCCTTCTCATAGGGAATACTGTCACCTTTGCTGACGGACGCAGTCAGTCCGTGTCTGCGGATCTGCCCGTACAGGCGTGTGTGGGAGTCACCACACGCGCCAAAGCTAAGAAGCAGGAACAGGAAATTTTTCGTCCCGTTCTCCAGCCGATCTCTGACGAGGTTCTGGGCCCGGGCCGATCCTGCTACCATGGTCCGTCTTCAGGCCAGGGACTTGGATGTCCAACGCCTGCGACAACTGGTAGGTCGTCCTGCTCAGTCTGCCCGACACGCCAAGGTGAGCTTCAAGCTCCAAAGGGATCCTCTTTTGGGTTTTCATCAGGCAGTCGTGTGGCCAAGCAGCTTGTTGTTTCCCAAAGCCTGAGAAGTCTGTTCTCCGGGAGGCCCACGATTCCCCCATGGCAGGTCATATGGGCTCCAAGCGGACTCTCGAGCGAGGAAGACAGGAATTCTTCTGGCCAGGGATGAACTCGCAGGTTAGGCAGTACTGCCGCAGTTGCGATGTCTGCCAACGGACAACGCCTAAGGGTCGCTTGAAGCGTGTTCCCCCAGGGTCAGTGCCTCTAGTTGGGGAGCCATTCAGCAAGGTCGGTGTCGACCTGGTGGGGCCCATTTAGCCACTATCCGATCGCGGGCACCGCTACATCTTGGTAGTGGGTAGAAACTGCGACTCGATACCCAGAGGCTGCCCCGCTTAGGACTATCGATACCCCTACTATTGCTGAAGCTCTCCGGGAGATTTGGACACGCACTGGCGTGCCCCAAGAAGAAGTACGGCCGGAAGTTTGTACTGGAGAGCGTCATCATCCTCTCCAGTGCTTGGACCGGATCCGACCAGTCAGTCGTCGACTCATGAGTTAGGCAGTGGAACTGCAGAGTCAGCGTTCACTTTCCGTCATATCAAGGGTTCCTGTAATACGGATGCTGACTATCTTAGCCGAGCTCCGTAGTCAGCACATTTAAAATCGGTCAGAGGGACACTTCCCCTCAACCAGGGTTATATCCCCTTTTGGTCCCTTTTTATCAGGTGAAATGACAGTTTTCACTTCAGTGATGTTAACGGTAGTGAATCACCAATGGTTCGGATTGTTACTTTCATGGTTGGAAGGTTCGCTTAGTTGTTTGATAAATGTAGTATTATGTATTTCTCGGTTTTGATTCTATCGTAGAATGTTTGTATTGGATTCCTCGTACTCTGTCGAGACAGAGAGTTGGGTTCGGTCCCATTGTTGTGAATTGCACATGCGTCAAGGTTCAAAGGAGCACTGTATCTCAGAGAAACAGATGCTTTTAGAAGGGGGTTTGTCACGAGTTTGTCACGAGGCCTACGACGTTTGACCATCTAGGGTGGCGGAATTACTCATTTATTTATTGTCGTTGCTGTTGTCGTGTATCCGTCCTTAATGTGGCTTGTGGTGCGGTTGCACCTTGGTGTGTTCAGCTCAAATTCGGTTTGCTTTCTCTCTCTCTCTCTCTCTTATTTTCCCCTCCCGTGCTATTCATCCTGTAGGTTCACGGGTGGCTGGTACCTTTCTCTCGAACTTGCTGTCTATCGGCTCTCGCCTGTTTTTTACCGTCGCACGTTTCTTCATTTCTTTTAGTTTGAAGTATGCTCACTCTGTGACGCAGCATGGCATGTGGCCGCCATCGTGAGGGGGGTTAGCTTTCACTGAAACGGAAGATGTCTCTGGGAGCGCCTGCTCCGGTCTTGGTTTTCACCGTATCATCGAGGGTACAGTCGGTATCTTCAATTCCTACAGTCGGCCTGTAGGAGAGGGACATCACTTCTTCTTTTTCCGCACCTGTGCCTCTGTCCTCTCGACTGGACAGAGGGCAGAGAGAGTCGTTTGACCCGCCTCTTCTGGGTCCACCCACGGGTAGCTGGTAAGCATCAGTTTCGTGGTTTGTTGTTTGGTTTGTTGTTGTTAGCCCGGGTTAGTCTTCTCTTTTGCGCAATTTTCTTTTGTTTTCGAAATAGTAAGAGAAAATTGTGGGAGACCTTTTCTCTGGTTAATTCAATCTGTAACCTGGCCATTCTAAATTATTCCAAAATTCTTTCTCCTGTTTATGCATCTGGTGATGCGGTAGTCGGTGGGAAGGGAGAGAACCTGGTGATTCAGGTTGGAACTTGCTTGGTCTCGCTCGTCCGCCCCTGACACATTCGCCGGGCTCTTATCCTTCGGCCACCGTCTGTTTGTGGTGCAAGAGAACGATTTTATGTTCGCGAGCGTGCGTACGCATGATTTTTTCGTTTGGATGCGTGGTTGGAGATTTGTGTTATTTTGAAATGTGGCTATAAATGTGACAATTATGCCATTGAATTATTATTTGCAAATGTGGTGGCAGTTTTTTAGCGATGGTCGCTGTGTTGGTTTATTTCCTAAGAAAGGAAATTGTTAAACGTGAGTGAGAGAAGGGTGAAGATAATTCATATTTGTTTTATAGCCTGTTGATTTAATGCAGTCCCTTACCTGCTTCATGTGAGAAGACTTTAACGATTTGATTGGTTTACTGTGTTATGCTCAGGTCTGTGTTGAGCTGGGATTATTGGTGCATTTAGTAGACTTCCCCTCGCCCATCATGCGAGTGGCTGTTAAGATTTAACAGCATGGGTCAGACTGTTTCTGACGGCGGGGTTCCAGTACCCTTCTTCCTTCCTTTCTTCCCTTTCCCTTTCTTTCTTCCCTCCCTTTCTTCTCTCCTCCCAGCTACGTTTCCCCCCCCCCCCCTCCCGGGGGCTTCACCCGGAGTCCGGACTGGGGTGGTGCCCACGTGCTGGTTGAGGCCACGCTCTGGCTGGGACCGCGGGACTGGATGGTGCCAAAGTGCTGGTTGAGGCCACGCTCTGGCTGGGACCGCGGACTGGATGGTGGGCCCCGTGCTGGTTGAGGCCACGCTCTGGCTGGGACCGCGGGGCTGGAGGGTGCCACGTTTCTGGTTGGGGGGCCAAAGCTCTGGCTGGGACCGCAGACTGGATGGTGCCACGCGCTGGTCGAGGCCACGCTCTGGTCGGGACCGCGGACTGGTAGAGGAGCCCGCGGCTTGACTGGCCGGCCCTGACCCCGTCCAAAGGGCCTCCAGTAACAACGCCACGTTTCCCCCCCCCCCCCCCCCCTCCGGGGACGCGCTCTTCACTGCCTGCTTGTGTGTCGAGGGTGTCGGCTTTGAGCGACTCCCTTCAAGAACCCATCTGGTTCGGAGCACCTAGTGCGGGCGGGTGCTCCCCGTAGACTTGACAGAGGCAGGGGTGTGGAGGCACTCCATGGTGTTAGAAGGGATCGATGCTGGAAATGTTTCTTTATAATTGTGTATATTGTCATATGTGTGGAATGCTGTAATTGTGATTGTGTACATCGTATGGGGAAATGTTTATTTATAATCGTGCATGTTGTGTGTGTTGGAGTGCTTGATTGTGATTGGCATGTTTTTGTGCGTTTGGGGTGCTTGATTGTGATTGTGCATGTTGTGTGTGTTGGAATGCTTGTTTTGCTGGGGTGAATAAATGGGGTGTTGTATCGTAATCTTTCTCGTGTGGGCTCTTTCGAGGCGGGGCGAGGTCAGCCATTCCCTTCACTCCCATCTAGACCGATCCTGTCAGGGCAGACCTCCAGGGGGCGTCTTGACATCATCCATGCCTTTAGTCAGAGATGCAGAGCTGTGAGCGATCGATGATGGAGGAGAGGAGAGAAATGTCACCAGAAAAGTAGATTTTATTGTCATCAGAGAAGAGTGGTGTGAAATGTCGTGATGGGCTACAATGTCAGAGATGGGTTGGGTATATAGAACAAACAGATGGGACCAAGGACAGAGCCTTGGGGAACACCATAATTCAAGTCAGCAGAGCTTGAAGAAAAACCATTGACGAGACAATTTGGGTTTTGACCAGAAAGGTAAGAATAAAAACCATGCCAAAGCGTGAGAAGAGATGCCAAAAGTATGTTGAAATCTAGTAGGAGGGGAGTGATCGATGGTATCAAAGGCAGCGGGGCAATCAAGAAGAGAGAGCAGTGAAACCTGACCGTTATCCAGAGCAGAGAGAAGATCGTTTATTATTTTCAGCAGAGCAGTTTCGTACTGTGTCCAGTGCGATAGGCGGACTGCAACGAATAGAGCAAGTTATTTTGGTCAAGGGGGTTTTGGAGTTGGAGAAGTGCTATCTTTTCAATTTATCTTGAAAGAAAAAACAAGTTGGAGACAGGGCATAATTTTTTAGGTTTTCAGGGTCAAGAGAGGGTTTCTTCAAAAGAGGTCGGACAACAGCAGCTTTCAGTGCAGGTGGGAAACAACCAAAGTGAGAGATTCATTTACCACACTAGTGATATATGGCAACAAAACATCCATGCATGCAGATAAAAAGTGGATGGAAGAGGATCCAGTACACAAGTTTTTGATGACAGTCTTGTCGATGACTTCTTTGACAACAGCAACTGTCACAGGTTCAAAGTCAGTCAATGAAATGCCGGAAAAAGAGTTGTATGGAATATCAGGTTCGGATACTGGGCTGAGCATCCAGACTTTCACGGATAAGTCTAATTTTGCTAGTGAAAAAGTCACAAAATTTTTTGTGGAATGTCAGAGGGACAGACAGATGAAGGAAGGGGAGATGATTTTGTTCTCCCCATGAGTGTATCAGTGACCTTAAACAATTGCTTGGTTGTTATGCATGCTAATATTTTAGCATTGTAGAAGGCTGATTTTGCTTTTTGAACAATTTCATTCACAGCATTACTAGCAATTCGCAAAATTTTTTTTTGAATCTCGAGGTTTGTCTTTAGCCACTGCCTTTCGGCCTACGTCTAATGTTTGCATCAAGAATTCAGGCCAACTGCTGGGAACCAGGGTTTAGGGTGGACGGCTGGAAATCTTGCGTCTAAGTAACTGGGGCATGGTGATCAAGGACATCTTGAAGTAGGCCATGGAACTGCTCCGCGGACAGTGAAGGTACAGATTGAAGGGAGGACAGCAGGTCAGCTCGGAAGATGTCAAGGTCGATGGAAGCAAAGTCCCTGGACTCGACATACCTGGGAGGCTTAATGGAGCAGGTTTTGTTCAGATTAGCCAGGACCGCATGGTGGTCAGAAGTCAGGGTCAGACTGGAGGTGGGTGACTCGACCAGGTCATCATCAGAATGGACAACCCATCAAGGATGTGACTGAACGGTGGTTGGGGAGGTGACGGACTGGTTCAGACCAAAGGACTGAAAAAAGATCCATCAGTTTTGCTGTATTGCAATTAGTTTGGGTTGCCCCAGTGGAAGTTGAAGTCGCCAACCAGTACAGAACGGCCTTTTAGACAGTTCATGTACTCCAGCAGATCTGGAAACTCTTCAGAAAGATGGAGCTTTCGTTGGGTTTTTTTTGCTGGGAGGGGGGGGGTAAAGGGAGAAGACGTGAAGAGAGGATTTGGGGGAAGATATAGTTAGTTGTACTAGTTCAAAAGAGGAGTGGACAAAGGAAAAGTTGGAGGTAGTGGAAACAAGGGGATATAGTGTCAACACCACAAAACGATGCCTCCACCACGGGTTGGCCGGGGAAAGCTGAGGGTGGTGTAGCCAGGAGGGGAAAGGTCACAGCACTTCGCTTCGTCACCGCTGGTTTGAAGCCAAAGTCTCCGGATGCACATAATGTTGACATGATTGTCAACGATAAATCGTTGATTGCAGTCCTTTTCTCCTTCGCACCAACTGTTGGGCTTAACAATGCCAGGCCAGCTTGCTGTGACGCTTGAGACAGGAGATTTGAGAAGGGCACAGTTATCAGGTTGGAAACAACAGCAGGACGGGGTGTTTTTTTGTTTTGGGGGGAACGAGGACGGCTGATGACGGTCATCAGACCATGCCAATATTAATCAGCAGTTTTTGAACATCGTTTACATTTCAAATCCTCAGGGCCATTTTTTTACTTCCCCGCATTTCCTTGGAACACTCCATGCATTCATTATCTCCCCACCATCGTAGCTACCAGCTGTAGTTCCTGAGATCAAACCGCATTCTCACATCACCCGCCACCTGCCCTTTGGTGGCATGCAGACAGTTGGTGAATCAGGGGAAATTCTGTTCTCCTGACGCTCCTTGCAGAATGTTGTGTCAGAAATTCTTCTCTGCTCCTGGCATCCGTGTAACTGAGTAACTCCTGCTGAAAACGTGAAGTGGACTGGGTGCGCAAACTCCCACATCAGACTATGATGATGACCAGAATGAATCATTCAACGAGCAGCTTCAAACTGTCATCATCAAGGCTGACAAGGAAAAACACATTGTTCAGGGTGACGGGAATGCTCAGTTTGGTTAAAAGATGTAAAGCAGATCCTGCAGTAAAAACTGCCAGTTTGTGTAGCGAAAAGCATCTTCAGAGTCCTGTTAGAATGTGGTGTCAGCGGCTTTGCGCCAGTGGAATTGGACTGTACTGTAGTGTAAGCAGGCGACCTGCTGCCAGCAGTTGTCACTATGTCACACGATGTGTGAGTTCGACGTTAGTTTATCAAATGACATACGTACAGCCTGCGTAATCAGTCTGGAAGTGGCTACTCTTCACCATGAGCCTGAAATTGACCATGATATTCCATACTTGACCATACAAAGCCATTTTTTCGTGAGCCTTCGACATCACTTAGCGTAATAATGGGACCTGAGTTGTGTGGAGGGGGGTTTGTCTATGGATATTATCAATTTAAGGACACATCTCTGTTTGGGGACCACTGCAACAGTTATGTGAAGACTCATTCGTGAGCCTTGTGCTTGTAGTTAAGTCTTCAAACATGGTAATTTAGACCCTTTCTGGAGTCTGGATTTGATCTGACAAACACAAAACGAAAGAGAAGAGGCAACTCTTGTCATTCACCCCAGTGAGCGTATCAGACTCTCACTCAGCAACGTCGACAAAAACAACAGTCAGACAAACCAAAAGAGAGTCCCCTCTTTCAACTAGTAACTAAATCTTTTTCACTGTGTACTTACGCATATTTTCTTTTTCAACAACGATTAGTAATATCATTTCCCCCTAAAAATACCTCAACAAGGTCCTCACAGACTAAAAGAAAAGAATGTCTCTTTAGTTCACACCCACAGTGCCACACCCACAAAATAATCGTTTCCATGAACAAGTGTTCTGATCCTCACAGGCTTACAACAATTCTTCACCAATTTCAGTCTTTTTGATGTCTCGTCGACTTACACAGCAAACCACAAACTGTTTGTTTCTCTCTCTTGGTGTTCTCACACCCAAGGGTTAAAAAAAGAATCCAACAGCACCCTCAAAACAGCCAGCGAAAGGTAGTAAAATGGAACAAAACAAAAGTGTGGAGAGGAAAAAAGTTGCTGAAAAACTAAAGCATTATTCACACAGTATAAAATATAGGGGACAATCTTTGAGCCTATGCTTGAGGATCCATTCAAGGAAGCAAGGGAGATCAAAAGATATGGAACAGTCTGAGTAGTCAGCTGCTGCTGTTCAATTACCCAAGCATTCTGAGTGGCTAAGAATTGTACAGAACAACCTTTACTTGGTTCTCCTAAGAGATGCAATTCCATGTTTACCAAACAAAGAATGCTGAAAAAATGAAGTGTGGGGGAAAAAAAGTGCAGGTTA
>JAFLJL010006954.1:17081-27771 GCA_018398815.1 Conus ventricosus
GGGGGGGGGGGGGGGGGGGGGGGGGGGGGGGGGGGGGGGGGGGGGTGGGGGGGGGCCTGCCGTTTCTTTTTTGGGGGCGCGTTCAGGGGACGTTTTACGGAATGGTGCATTGACAAGGATTTTCCTTTTTATGCCTGCAATTTTTTAAATCATTTCTACTTTAGAGTTCAGAGATGCTAGATGGGGTTTACATAATATCAGCCACTTTTCTGTAGTACACAAGTTGCATTTTTTGGAAATGTTGTTGTATGGGTTGGCTCTTTTTTAATTTTCCATGATATGTTGTAATCATTTTCTTATCTTTAAGCTTCCAAATAAATTTGCTTAGTTCTGTTTGGGTTTTTATATTTTTCATTTTGAACGACTGTTTATGGTTGCATATCTGGTTTTAAAATGGTTGCCGTGATCCCATGTATGTTTCTTTATCACTGTCTGTTGTTACCGAAAGCTTGGTACAACGATTTTGTTGTAGAGACATTTATTGTTCAGGGGGCACTGGTCTTTTTTGTTGAAATTTTACAAGATCCTTTCATCACCCTCTCTGGTTGTGTTGTTTTGGTTTTATTTGAAGAATAAATTTATTTTTTTAAAGGGTTGGGCATACACGAGTATGATAGCTTGAGGGTATTCTTGTTGAATATTTTAGATAGTACATGCTCTTTTGGGAATGATGTTTTAAGGATTCTGAGGAATTCTTTCTACGTTAGTTTTTGTTCTTCCATCATATGGAAAATGAAAATATAAAAACCAAACAGAACAAAAGCAAATAAATTTGGAAGCTAAAGATACCATTCCGTAACACGTCCCCCCTGAACGCGCCCCAAAAAGAAAAACCGGCAGCCACGTGCCGCACGCACAGAGCTAAATGCACCAAATTCCGGGGCACGTCCGCCCCCCCCCCCCCCCCCCCCCCCAAGCGGCCCCAAGAAAGAAAAGCCGGCGGGCCACGTGCCGCACGTGCAGAGCTCACACGCCCACACTCACAATAAAAACACCGGTGGCGTGCCCAAATTGTATACCCTGGGGAAAGAGCGCTTTTAGCTTGAAACAAGCTGTAGGTTTAATTCTTCTATTTTAAAAACCCTGTTTTAAACAGGTATGTCGCTCCCTACAGGGTCGAGCACTTTAAAGTTCTGAGTGGCTTTTAATTCTGATTTTTATATATATATAAAAAATATATAAAAATATTATATATATATATAATAAAAATATATTATATATATTTTTTTTTTTTTTTTAAGTTCAAAGCTTTGCAAGTCATTACATAACGACTGAAGAATTTTAACCTGCACTTTTTTTTCCCCCATACTTCATTGTTCAGCATTCTATTTTTTGGTCAATCATGGGAGATTGCATCTCTTAGGAGAACCAAGTAAAGGTTGTTCTGTACAATTCTTAGCCACTCAGAATGCTTGGGTAATTGAACAGCAGAGCTGACTACTCAGACTGTTCCATATTTTTATCTCCCTTGCTTCCTTGAATGGATCCTCAAGCATAGGGTCAAAGATTGTCCCCATATTTTATACTGTGTGAATAATGCTTTTTGTTTTTCAAACAACTTTTTTCCTCTCCACACTTTTGTTTTGTTCCATTATTTCTACCTTTCGCTGGCTGTTTTTAGGGTGCTGTTGGATCTTTTTTTAACCCTTGGTGGTGAGAACACCAAGAGAGAGAAACAAGAACAGTTTGTGGTTTGCTGTGTTAAGTCGACGAGACATCGAAAAGACTGGAAATTGGTGAAGAATTGTTGTAAGCCTGTGAGGATCAGAACACTTTTTTCATGGAAACGATTTATTTTGTGGGTGTGGCACTGTGGGTGTGAACTAAAGAGACATTCTTTTCTTTTTGTCTGGGGAGGACCTTGTTGAGGTATTTTTAGGGGGAAATGATATTACTAATCGTTGTTGAAAAGAAAATATGCGTAATTACACAGTGAAAAAGATTTAGTTACTAGTGAAAGAGGGGACTCTCTTTTGGTTTGTCTGGGTTGTTTGGGCGGCGTTGCTGAGTGAGAGTCTGATACGCCCTGGGGTGAAAGACAAGAGTTGCCTCTCCTTTCGTTTTGTGTTTTTTGGGCAGATCAAATCCCCGACTCCAGAAAAAGGGGCTAAATTACCATTTTTAAACTTAACTACAAGCACAAGGCTCACGAATGAGTCTTCACATAACGTTGCAGTGGTCCCCAAACAGAGATGTGTCCTTAAAAATTTATAATATCCATAGACTACCCCCCTCACACAACTCAGGTCCCATTATTACGCTAAGTGATGTCGAAGGCTCACGAAAAAATGGCTTTGTAGGGTCAAGTATGGAATATCATGGTCAATTTCAGGCTCATGGTGAAGAGTAGCCACTTCCAGACTGATTACGCAGGCTGTACGTATGTCATTTGATAAACTAACGTCGAACTCACACATCGTGTGACATAGTGACAACTGCTGGCAGCAGGTCGCCTGCTTACACTACAGTACAGTCCAATTCCACTGGCGCAAAGCCGCTGACACCACATTCTAACAGGACTCTGAAGATGCTTTTCGCTACACAAACTGGCAGTTTTTACTGCAGGATCTGCTTTACATCTTTTAAACCAAACTGAGCATTCCCGTCACCCTGAACAATGTGTTTTTCTTGTCAGCCTTGATGATGACAGTTTGAAGCTGCTCGTTGAATGATTCATTCTGGTCATCATCATAGTCTGATGTGGGAGCTTGCGCAGCCAGTCCACTTCACGTATGCAGCAGGAGTTACTCAGTTACACGGATGCCAGGAGCAGAGAAGAATTTCTGACACAACATTCTGCAAGGAGCGTCAGGAGAACAGAACTTCCCTGATTCACCAAGCTGTCTGCATGCACACCTAAGGCAGGTGGCGGTGATGTGAGAATGCGGCTTGATCTCAGGAACTACAGCTGGTAGCTACAGATGGTGGGGAGATAATGAATGCATGGAGTGTTCCAAGGAAATGCAGGGAAGTAACAAATGGCCCTGAGGATTTTGAAAGAAAAACGATGTTCAAAAACTGCTGTTTAATAGTGGCATGGTCGATACCGCATCACCGCCTCTTCCTCCCTAAAAAAAAAAACCACCCCTCCGCTGTTGTTCCAACCGATAATGTCCCCCTTTCCCAAAATCTCCGCTCAAGTCGCACAGAAAGCGGGCCCGGCTTTTTTCAATGCCCAAATCATTTGGGTGCAAAGGGGAAAAAAGGGACTGCAATCAAGATTTATCGTTGACAATCAGTAAACTTTATGGCTCAGGGAGACTGGTTTCTACCAAGCGTGACGAAGCGAAGTGCTGAACCTTTCCCCTCCTGGCTACACCACCCCATTTTCCCCGGCCAACCGTGGGGGAGGCATGGGCTTTTGGGCTGACACTATATCCCCCTCTGTTTCCACACCCCAACTTTTCCTTTGTCCACCCCCCTCTTTTGAACAGTACAACAACTAAAATTTTTCCCCCCAAATCCCCTTCACGTTTTCTCCCTTTACCGCCCCCCCCCAGCAAGAAAAAAAACTAAAACTCCATCTTTCTGAAGATTTCCAGATCTCGGGGAGTACAGAACGTAAAAAAGGCCCGTTCTGTACTGGTTGGCGACTTCAACTTCCACTGGGGCAATCCAACTAAGCAAAACAGCAAAACGATGGATCTTTCAGCCCCTTGGTCTGAACCATCCGTCACCCCCCAACCACCGTTCAGGTCACATCCTTGACGGGGTTGTCCATTCTGATGATGCCCCTGGCGAGTCACCCCCTCCATCTGCCCCCCTATTTCTGACCACCATGGGGTCCTGGCTAATCGAACACACCTCTCCTTTTAAGCCTCCCATTTGCGAGTCCAGGGACTTTGCTTCCTCGACCTTGACACTTCCGACTGACCTCTGTCCCCCTTTCTTGTACTTCACTGTCCGCGAGCATTCCTGCCTTTTTTCAAGTGCCCCCTTGATCCCCAACCCCCAGTACTTAGACGCAAGTTTTCCAGCCGCCACCCTCACCCTGGTTCCCACTTTTGGCCCTTTTCTTGATGCTAAACGGTTAGACGGGGGGCCCAAGGCATGGTAAAGACAAACCTCGAGATTCAAAAAAAAATTTTGGGCAAATTTGCAGTAATCGTGAATAAAATTGTTAAAAAAGAAAAAATCAGCCTTCTACAATGCTAAAAATACATGCAACAACCAACAATTTTTTAAGGTCACTGATACACCATGGGAGAACAAAATCATCTCCCCCCCTTCATCTGTCTGTCCCCTGACATTCCAAGAAAAATTTTTGCTTTTTTTCACTAGCAAAATTAGATTATCCGTGAAAGTCTGGGTGCTCATCATATCCGAACCTATATTCCCTACAACCTTTTCCCGGGATTTCATTGACTGACTTTTAACCCTTTACAGTTGCTGGCAAAAATCATCGACAAGACGTCATCAAAACTTGTGTACTGGATCCCCTTCCATCCACTTTTTTTCTGCATGCATGGGTGTTTTGTTCCATAAATCCCTAGTGGTAAATGAATCTCTCACTTCTGTTGTTTCCCCCACCGCAAAGAAAGCTGCTGTTTTTCCCACCTCTTTTGAAAAACCCTCTTGCCCGAAAAAACCCAAAAAATTACGACCTTCTCCAACTTGTCTTTTCTTTCAAAGAAATTTTAAAAAATAGCACTTTTTCCAACTCCAAAACCACCTTACCAAAATAACTTGCTCTATTTGTTGCAGTCCGCCTATCGCATGGACACAGAAAAGAAACTCCGCTGAAAATAATAAACGTTTTTTCTCTCTGCTCTGGATAACGGCAGGTTTCACTCTCTCCTTCTGACTTTTCCCTCCTTTGAACCATCGATCACTCCACCCCCCACAACTTTAACAACTTTTGGCATTCTCTCACTTTTGGGATGGTTTTATTCTTACCTTTGGCGAACCCAAATTTTCTCGTCAATGGTTTTTTTTTTCAAGCCTGCGCTTAAATTATGTGTTCCCAAGGCTCTGTCCTTGGGCCCATTCGTTTGTTCATAACCCACCCACTCTGACATTTTAGCCCATCACGACATTTCACACCCCTGCTTCTCTGATACAAACAAAACTACATTTTTGGGGAATTTCTCTCCCCCCTTTCCCCCCTCTCGATCGCTCACAGCTCTCACTCGACATAAAGGGATGGAATGCAAGACCGACCCCCCGGGGGTCTCCCGACAGGATGGCAGATGGGGGGGGAAGGAATGGCGACCTCGCACCCTCGCAGAGCCCCCCCGAAAAGATTACGATACAACACCCCATTTATTCACACCACAAAACAACATTCCCCCACCACAAATGCAAACACAATCAACCTCAACGCACACAACAAAAGCACAATCCAATCAAGCCTCCAACACACCAACATCACATTTAAATAAACATTTCACCATACGAGTACCAATCCAATTACAGCATTTCCCGCACATATGAATATACACAATTAAAAGAAAATTTTCAGCATCGACCCCCAAAAACCCTGGAGTGCCTCCACACCCCTGCCTCTGTCAAGTCTACTGGGAGCACCCTTCGCACTAGGTGCTCCGAACCAATGGGTTCTTGAAGGAGTCGCTCAAAGCCGACACCCTCGACACCCCAAGCAGGCAGTGAAGAGCGCGTCCCGGAGGGGGCGGGGGGGGGGGGGAGAAACGTGGCGTTGTTACTGGAGGTCCTGGACGGGGCAGGGCCGGCCAGTCAAGCCGGCGGGGGCCTCTACCAGTCCGCGGTCCCGACCAAGCGTGGCCTCGACCAGCGCGTGGCACCATCCATCTGCGGTCCCACCAGAGCGTGGCCTCAACCAGCACGTGGCACCCTCCCCGTCCCCCGGTCCCAGCCAGAGCGTGGCCTCAACCAGCACGTGGCACCATCCAGTCCGCGGTCCCAGCCAGACGTGGCCTCAACCAGCACGTGGCAACCATCCAGTCCGCGGTCCCAGCCAAGCGTGGCCTCAACCACACGTGGCAACCATCCAGTCCGTACCTCCGGGTGAAGCCCCCGGGGGGGGGGGGGGGGGAAACGTAAACTGGGAGGAGAAAGAAAGGGAGGGAAGAAAGAAGGAAGGGAAAAAGGAAAGGAAGAAAAGGGAAGGAAGAAGGTACTGAACCCCGCCGTCATACAGTCCCGACCCATGCTGTTTAAAACTTAACACCACTCGCATGATGGGCGAGGGAAGTCAAATAAATGCACCAATAATCCCAGCTCAACACAGACCCAGCATAACACAGTAAAACCAATCAAATCGTTAAAGTCTTCTCACATGAAGCAGGTAAGGGACTGCATTAAATCAACAGGCTAAAAAACAAATATGAATTATCTTCACCCTTCTCTCACTCACGTTTAACAATTTCCTTTCTTAGGGAAAAAAACCAACACAGCGACCATCGCTTAATAACTGCCACCACATTTGCAAATAATAATTCAATGGCATAATTGTCACATTTTATAGCCACAATTCAAAATAACACAAATCTCCAACCACGCACCAAACGACAAATCATGCGTACGCACGCTCGCGAACATAAAACTCGTTCTCCTTGCACCACAAACAGACGGTGGCCGAAGGATAAGAGTCCGGCGAATGTGACAGGGGGGGACGAGCGAGACCAAGCAAGTTCCAACCCTGAATCACCAGGTTCTCTTCCCTTCCCCACCGACTACCGCATCACCAGATGCATAAACAGAGAAAGAATTTTGGGAAAGAAAATTTAGAATGGCCAGGTTTACAGATTGAATTAACCAGAGAAAAGGTCTCCCACAATAATTTTTCTACTATTTCGAAAACAAAAGAAAATTGCGCAAAAGAGAAGACTAAGCCGGCTAACAACAACAACCAAAACAAACAAAACCCCGAAACTGATGCTTTACCAGCTACCCGTGGGTGACCCAGAAGAGGCGGGCAAACGACTCTCTCTGCCCTCTGACCAGTCGAGAGGGCAGAGGCACGGTGCGGGAAAAAAAAAGAAGTGATGTCCCCTCTCCCCACAAAGGGCCCACTGTAGGAATTGAAGATACCGACTGTACCCTCGATGATACGGTGAAGAACCAAGACCGGGGCAGGCGCTCCCCGAGACATCTTCCGCTCGAGTGAAGAGCTAACCTCCCTCACGATGGGCCAACATCCATGCTGCGTCACAGAGTGAGCAACTTCAAACAAAAGAAATGAAGCACGTGCGACAGGTAAAAAACAGGGAGAGGCCGATAGACAAAGTTCGAGAGAAAGGTACCAGCCACCCGTGAACCTACAGGATGAATAGCACGGGTAGTGGAATAAGAGAGAGAGAGAGAGAGAGAAAGCAAACCGAAGTTGAGCTGAACACACCAAGGTGCAACCGCACCACAAGCCACATTAAAGGGGACGGATACACGACAACAGCAACGACAATAAATAAATGAGTAATTCCGCCACCCTAAGGTCAAACGTCGTAGGCCCTCGTGACAAACTCGTGCCCAAACCCCCCTTCTAAAAGCATCTGTTTCTCTTGAGATACAGTGCTCCTTTAAACCCTTGACGCATGTGCAAATTCACAACAATGGGACCGAACCCAACTCTCGTTCTCGACAGAGTACGAGGAATCCAATACAAACATTCTACGATAGAATCACACCGAGAAATACATAAAAACTACATTTATCAAACAACAAAAGGCGAACCCTTTCCCCAACCATGAAAGTAACATCCAAACCCAAATGGTGATTCACTACCGTTAACATCACTGAAGTGAAAACTGTCAGAAACACCTGATACAAAGCCCAAAAGGGGATATAACCCTGGTTGAGGGGAAGTGTCCCTCTGACCGATTTTCCAATGTGCTGACTACGGAGCTGGGCTAAGATAGTCAGCATCCGTATTACAGGAACCCTTGATATGACGGAAAGGAACGCATGACTCTGCAGTTCCACTGCCAACTCATGAGTCGACGACTGACTGTCGGATCCGGTCCAAGCACTGGAGAGGATGATGAATCGCTCTCCAGTACAAACTTCCGGCCTTTACTTCTTCTTGGGCACGCCAGTGCGTGCCAAATCTCCGGAGAGCTTCAGCATAGTAGGGGTATCGATAGTCCTAAGCGGGGCAGCCTCTGGGTATCGAGTCGCAGATCTACCACTACCAAGATGTAAGGGGTGACCGCGATCGGATAGTGGCTAAAGGGGTTTCCCACCAGGTCACAACCGACCTTGCTGAATGGCTCCCCAACTAGAGGCACTGACCCAAAGGGAACACGCTTCAAGCGCCCCTTAGGCGTTGTCCGTTGGCAGACACGCAACTGCGGCATTACTGCCTAACCTGCGAGTTCATCCCTGGCCAGAAGAAGTTCCTGTCTTAACCGCTCGAGAGTCCGCTTGGAGCCCATATGCCCCTCCATGGGAATCGTGGGCCTGCCGGAGAACAGACTCTCTCAGGCTTTGGGAACAACAAGCTGCTTGCCACACATCTGCCTGAGTGAAAACCCTAAAAGAGGACCCCCTTGTGGAGCTTGAAGCTCACCTTGGCGTGTGGGGCAGACTGAGCAGGACGACCTACCATTTGTCGCAGGCGTTGGACTTTCCAATCCCTGGCCTGAAGACGGACCATGGTAGCAGGATCGGCCCGGGCCAGAACCTCGTCAGAGATCGGCTGGAGAACGGGACCAATTCCTGTTCCTGCTTCTTAGCTTTGGCGCGGGGTGGTCTCCCACACACGCCTGTACGGGCAGATCCGCAGACACGGACTGACTGCGTCCGTCAGCAAAGGTGACATATTCCCTATGAGAAGGGAATACATAGGTCGCTCCACCGCGATGGCCCATACTTCGCCACAAAGTAGGGGGTGGGAAAAGGAATAAGTACAGAAGGACGGGTGGAGGTAAAACCAGCCCCAACCCGCACACATCATAACTAGCGCCCCGCCGGCCTCAGGAAACCAAATTCTATCCACAAAGATCGTTGGGTGCTCCCGAATCCCTGATGGTGTCGACCAAGGAGGAACCAACAACAGAGAGAAACACTGGGCACTCTGAATCACCAAAGCTGGAATGGAACCCACGTTAGCCGAGGCACGAGGACGTGGGGAAAAGGGCCACCCCACGACTACCAGCGGCTTTAGGACAATCTTTCCTAATGGGCCAGGGCGACCACAAAGAAAACACAGTCGGGCGCTGAAATCCCCGATGAACTGCCTGCTTTGTTCACCCCGCTAGCAGTTGTCGGGGCCTATTGCCACTAAATCCTGTGGAGGGCTTCCTCTCCGTATCTGGGCGATGCCCAAAGCCCTGCGAGCTTCAGCAAACACCTCAGCGGGGTGAATCGCAGCCGCGAAATCCTAGGTGCTGTCTCGCCTACCGGATCCTCAACTCTGGGGGCACAGTGTTGGTGAGCTGTTCAATGAGGATCAGATCCTCCAGCTCCAACTTAGCCAACTGACGCCAGTACCCTAGCGTTTTTGCGCAGCCTATCACCAAACTGCACGAAGGTCTCGTCGTTATTCTTCTTCATGGACCTGAACTTCCTCCTGTACGTCTCTGGGGTAAGGTGGGAAAAGCTTACGCAGAGCCAACTGCATTGCTCAAAAGCACCTTCATTTAGAGTGAGCACACACTCCCTTGCAGCACCAGATAATCCAGAAAAAAGGTGCATAGCCTTTTTTTCCTCAGACAATTGGTAAGAACTAAACAACCTGTCAAAAAGCCTAGGAACATATCAAGGTCCTCACAAAGGGCTGAACTCTGGGAACTTTAACTTTGGGCCTCTAACTCTATCACTTGCCTGGTGATTAACCCCCTGATTACAGATGCGGAGACCGCGAAAGAAGTTGTTCCATCTCCTCCCACGCAGAGCCTCCATCCTGTCTAGTTCTTCCCTACGGAGGGCAACCTCTTCCCTACGCTGAGCCTCCTGTCTGACAGCCTCTTCCCTACGCTGAGCCTCCTGTCTGGCAGCCTCCTCCCTACGCTGAGCACCTCCTCCCATACGCTGGGGCAGCAACCTTTCCCCACGCTGAACCCCCTGTCTGGCAGGGCCCCTTCCTTACGAAGGGCCCCTGTCAGGCAGCTTCTTCCTTACGAAGGGCCTCCTGTCGATGCAGCCTCTTTTCTGCGCAGCATAGCCTCTTCCCTATGCAGAATCTCCTGTCCCGTCAGTCTCCTCTCTGCGCAGAGCCTCTATCCTATCCAACTCTTCCCTACCTGAGCAGCCTCTTCCTTACGCTGCCACTCCAAAACATCAGGACGGAGTGAATGTCCTGGGCGGGTTCACCACTCCCGACACGGGAGGATGACCCGTCTGACCCGTCCCCTGGTCTCGACCTTCCCATGAGGGAAAATCCCCCGGGGGATACTCCTTACGAGGGGGAAACATGGAGAATAGGGGGCTTGGTTTTTGCGACTCAACAAAGCCCACAGTGCTTCGCTATACTCTGACGCTTCCGGCGGAAGTGCCAGTAGGGTCTCAGCGGAAAAAACCCCTAGCGAAGAAAAAGTGAAAGTATTCGCTGGACTAATCGCTACAGCACTGGAATAAGGGAAGTCACCGAGTCGATGTGCTGGTACTAATAGTGGGGACTACATTTAGAAGACTCTTCTTCTTCGACGCCCGAGTAGCCATACCACCAGCACCGGACTTGGGCCCTGACAACTATATCCTACAGTTATCAAATACAGGGGAAGCAATTCCACTGAAAAAAAAATATTTAGGTGTGTGTAAATGTGTAGATTTT
>JAFLJL010006954.1:28771-68313 GCA_018398815.1 Conus ventricosus
GGGTTTCTTGTAAGTCGACGAGACATCGAAAAGACTGGAAATTGGTGAAGATTTGTTTAAGCTTGAGATCAGACACTTTGTTCATGAAACGATTATTTTGGGGTGTGGCACTGTGGGTGTGACTAAAGGAATTCTTTCTTTTAGTCTGTGAGGACCTTGTTGAGGTATTTTTAGGGAAAATGATATACTAATCGTTGTTGAAAAAGAAAATATGCGTAAGTACACAGTGAAAAAGATTAGTTACTAGTTGAAAGAGGGGACTCTCTTTTGGTTTGTCTGACTGGTTGTTTTGTCGACGTTGCTGAGTGAGAGTCTGATACGCTCACTGGGGTGAATGACAAGAGTTGCCTCTTCTCTTTCGTTTTGTGTTTGTCAGATCAAATCCAGACTCCAGAAAGGTCTAAATTACCATGTTTGAAGACTTAACTACAAGCACAAGGCTCACGAATGAGTCTTCACATAACTGTTGCAGTGGTCCCCAAACAGAGATGTGCCCTTTAAATTGATAATATCCATAGACTATAACCCCCCTCACACAACTCAGGTCCCATTATTACGCTAAGTGATGTCGAAGGCTCACGAAAAAATGGCTTTGTATGGTCAAGTATGGAATATCATGGTCAATTTCAGGCTCATGGTGAAGAGTAGCCACTTCCAGACTGATTACGCAGGCTGTACGTATGTCATTTGATAAACTAACGTCGAACTCACACATCGTGTGACATAGTGACAACTGCTGGCAGCAGGTCGCCTGCTTACACTACAGTACAGTCCAATTCCACTGGCGCAAAGCCGCTGACAACCACATTCTAACAGGACTCTGAAGATGCTTTTCGCTACACAAACTGGCAGTTTTTACTGCAGGATCTGCTTACATCTTTTAACCAACTGAGCATTCCCGTCACCCTGAACAATGTGTTTTTTCTTGTCAGCCTTGATGATGACAGTTTGAAGCTGCTCGTTGAATGATTCATCTGGTCATCATCATAGTCTGATGTGGGAGCTTGCGCAGCCAGTCCACTTCACGTATGCAGCAGGAGTTACTCAGTTACACGGATGCCAGGAGCAGAGAAGAATTTCTGACACAACATTCTGCAAGGAGCGTCAGGAGAACAGAACTTCCCTGATTCACCAAGCTGTCTGCATGCACACCTAAGGCAGGTGGCGGGTGATGTGAGAATGCGGCTTGATCTCAGGAACTACAGCTGGTAGCTACAGATGGTGGGAGATAATGAATGCATGGAGTGTTCCAAGGAAATGCAGGGAAGTAACAAATGGCCCTGAGGATTTGAAATGTAAACGATGTTCAGAAACTGCTGATTAATAGTGGCATGGTCTGATGACCGTCATCAGCCGTCCTCGTTCCTCCTAAACAAAAAACCACCCCGTCCTGCTGTTGTTTCCAACCTGATAACTGTGCCCCTTCTCAAATCTCCTGTCTCAAGTCGTCACAGCAAGCTGGCCTGCATTGTTTAATGCCCAATCAGTTGGTGCGAAGGAGAAAAGGACTGCAATCAACGATTTTATCGTTGACAATCATGTCAACATTATGTGCATCACGGAGACGTGGCTTCTACCAAGCGGTGACGAAGCGAAGTGCTGTGACCTTTCCCCTCCTGGCTACACCACCCTCAGCTTTCCCCGGCCAACCCGTGGTGGAGGCATCGCTTTTGTGGTGTCTGACACTATATCCCCCTCTGTTTCCACTACCTCCAACTTTTCCTTTGTCCACTCCTCTTTTGAACTAGTACAACTAACTATATCTTCCCCCAAATCCTCTCTTCACGTTTTCCCTGCCTTTACCGCCCCCCTCCCAGCAAGAAAAACCAACTGAAAGACTCCATCTTTCTGGAAGAGTTTCCAGATCTGCTGGAGTACATGAACTGTCTAAAAGGCCGTTCTGTACTGGTTGGCGACTTCAACTTCCACTGGGGCAATCCAACTAATTGCAAAACAGCAAAACTGATGGATCTGTTTCAGTCCTTTGGTCTGAACCAGTCCGTCACCTCCCCAACTCACCGTTCAGGTCACATCCTTGACTGGGTTGTCCATTCTGATGATGACCTGGTCGAGTCACCCACCTCCAGTCTGACCCTGACTTCTGACCACCATGGGGTCCTGGCTAATCTGAACACACCTGCTCCTATTAAGCCTCCCAGGTATGTCGAGTCCAGGGACTTTGCTTCCATCGACCTTGACATCTTCCGAGCTGACCTGCTGTCCTCCCTTCAATCTGTACCTTCACTGTCCGCGGAGCAGTTCCATGGCCTACTTCAAGATGTCCTTGATCACCATGCCCCCGTACTTAGACGCAAGATTTCCAGCCGTCCACCCTCACCCTGGTTCCCAGCAGTTGGCCCTGAAGTTCTTGATGCTAAACGTGTTAGACGTAGGGCCGAAAGGCAGTGGCTAAAGACAAACCTCGAGATTCAAAAACAAATTTTGCGAATTGCTAGTAATGCTGTGAATGAAAATTTTTCAAAAAGCAAAATCAGCCTTCTACAATGCTAAAATATTAGCATGCATAACAACCAAGCAATTGTTTAAGGTCACTGATACACTCATGGGGAGAACAAAATCATCTCCCCTTCCTTCATCTGTCTGTCCCTCTGACATTCCACAGAAATTTTGTGACTTTTTCACTAGCAAAATTAGACTTATCCGTGAAAGTCTGGATGCTCATCAGTATCCGAACCTGATATTCCATACAACTCTTTTTCCGGCATTTCATTGACTGACTTTGAACCTGTGACAGTTGCTGTTGTCAAAGAAGTCATCGACAAGACTGTCATCAAAACTTGTGTACTGGATCCTCTTCCATCCACTTTATTATCTGCATGCATGGATGTTTTGTTGCCATATATCACTAGTGTGGTAAATGAATCTCTCACTTCTGGTTGTTTCCCACCTGCACTGAAAGCTGCTGTTGTCCGACCTCTTTTGAAGAAACCCTCTCTTGACCCTGAAAACCTAAAAAATTATCGACCTGTCTCCAACTTGTCTTTTCTTTCAAAGATAATTGAAAAGATAGCACTTCTCCAACTCCAAAACCACCTTGACCAAAATAACTTGCTCTATTCGTTGCAGTCCGCCTATCGCACTGGACACAGTACAGAAACTGCTCTGCTGAAAATAATAAACGATCTTCTCTCTGCTCTGGATAACGGTCAGGTTTCACTGCTCTCTCTTCTTGACTTGTCCGCTGCCTTTGATACCATCGATCACATCCACCCTCCTCACTAGACTTCAACATACTTTTGGCATCTCTTCTCACGCTTTGGCATGGTTTTATTCTTACCTTTCTGGTCGAACCCAAATTGTCTCTGTCAATGGTTTTTCTTCAAGCTCTGCTGACTTGAATTATGGTGTTCCCCAAGGCTCTGTCCTTGGGCCCATTCTGTTTGTTCTATATACCCAACCCATCTCTGACATTGTAGCCCATCACGACATTTCACACCACTGCTTCTCTGATGACAATCAAATCTACATTTCTGGTGACATTTCTCTCCTCTCCTCCATCATCGATCGCTCACAGCTCTGCATCTCTGACATAAAGGCATGGATGATGTCAAGACCGACCCCTGGAGGTCTGCCCTGACAGGATCGGTCTAGATGGGAGTGAAGGGAATGGCTGACCTCGCACGCCTCGCAAGAGCCCACACGAGAAAGATTACGATACAACACCCCATTTATTCACACCAGCAAAACAAGCATTCCAACACACACAACATGCACAATCACAATCAAGCACTCCAACGCACACAACATGCACAATCACAATCAAGCACTCCAACACACACAACATGCACGATTATAAATAAACATTTCACCATACGATGTACACAATCACAATTACAGCATTCCAGCACATATGACATATACACAATTATAAAGAAACATTTCCAGCATCGATCCCTTCTAACACCATGGAGTGCCTCCACACCCCTGCCTCTGTCAAGTCTACTGGAGCACCCTGTCGCACTAGGTGCTCCGAACCAGATCGGTTCTTGAAGGGAGTCGCTCAAAGCCGACACCCTCGACACACAAGCAGGCAGTGAAGAGCGCGTCCCGGAGGGGGGCGGGGGGGGGGGGAGAAAACGTGGCGTTGTTACTGGAGGTCCTGGACGGGGGTCAGGGCCGGCCAGTCAAGCCGGCGGGCTCCTCTACCAGTCCGCGGTCCCGACCAGAGCGTGGCCTCGACCAGCGCGTGGCACCATCCAGTCTGCGGTCCCAGCCAGAGCGTGGCCTCAACCAGCACGTGGCACCCTCCAGTCCGCGGTCCCAGCCAGAGCGTGGCCTCAACCAGCACGTGGCACCATCCAGTCCGCGGTCCCAGCCAGAGCGTGGCCTCAACCAGCACGTGGCACCATCCAGTCCGCGGTCCCAGCCAGAGCGTGGCCTCAACCAGCACGTGGCACCATCCAGTCCGGACTCCGGGTGAAGCCCCCGGGAGGGGGGGGGGGGGGGAAACGTAGCGGGAGGAGAGAAGAAAGGGAGGGAAGAAAGAAGGAAGGAAGAAGGAAGGAAGAAGGAAGGAAGAGGTACTGGAACCCCCCGTCAGTACAGTCTGACCCATGCTGTTAAATCTTAACAGCCACTCGCATGATGGCGAGGGGGAAATCTACTAAATGCACCAATAATCCCAGCTCAACACAGACCTGAGCATAACACAGTAAACCAATCAAATCGTTAAAGTCTTCTCACATGAAGCAGGTAAGGACTGCATTAAATCAACAGGCTATAAAACAAATATGAATTATCTTCACCCTTCTCTCACTCACGTTTAACAATTTCCTTTCTTAGGAAATAAACCAACACAGCGACCATCGCTTAATAACTGCCACCACATTTGCAAATAATAATTCAATGGCATAATTGTCACATTTTATAGCCACATTTCAAAATAACACAAATCTCCAACCACGCATCCAAACGACAAATCATGCGTACGCACGCTCGCGAACATAAAACTCGTTCTCCTTGCACACACAAACAGACGGTGGCCGAAGGATAAGAGTCCGGCGAATGTGACAGGGGCGGACGAGCGAGACCAAGCAAGTTCCAACCCTGAATCACCAGGTTCTCTCCTTCCCCACCGACTACCGCATCACCAGATGCATAAACAGGAGAAAGAATTTTGGAAATAATTTAGAATGGCCAGGTTACAGATTGAATTAACCAGAGAAAAGGTCTCCCACAATATTTCTCTTACTATTTCGAAAACAAAAGAAAATTGCGCAAAAGAGAAGACTAACCGGCTAACAACAACAAACCAAAACAAACAAACCACGAAACTGATGCTTACCAGCTACCCGTGGTGACCCAAGAGGGGGGTCAAACGACTCTCTCTGCCCTCTGTCCAGTCGAGAGGACAGAGGCACAGGTGCGGAAAAAGAAGAAGTGATGTCCCTCTCCTACAGGCCGACTGTAGGAATTGAAGATACCGACTGTACCCTCGATGATACGGTGAAGAACCAAAAACCGGAGCAGGCGCTCCCAGAGACATCTTCCGCTCGAGTGAAGAGCTAACCTCCCTCAGCGATGGCGGCCAACATGCCATGCTGCGTCACAGAGTGAGCATACTTCAAAACTAAAAGAAATGAAGCACGTGCGACAGGTAAAAAGACAGGCGAGAGGCCGATAGACAGCAAGTTCGAGAGAAAGGTACCAGCCACCGTGAACCTACAGGATGAATAGCACGGGCAGTGGAATAAGAGAGAGAGAGAGAGAGAGAAAGCAAACCGAAGTTGAGCTGAACTACACCAAGGTGCAACCGCACCACAAGCCACATTAAGGGACGGATACACGACAACAGCAACGACAATAAATAAATGAGTAATTCCGCCACCCTAGATGGGTCAAACGTCGTAGGCCTCGTGACAAACTCGTGACAAACCCCCCTTCTAAAAGCATCTGTTTCTCTGAGATACAGTGCTCCTTTGAACCTTGACGCATGTGCAAATTCACAACAATGGGACCGAACCCAACTCTCTGTGCTCGACAGAGTACGAGGAATCCAATTACAAACATTCTTTCGATAGAATCACACCGAGAAATACATAATACTACATTTATCAAACAACTAAGCGAACCTTCCAACCATGAAAGTAACAATCCGAACCATTGGTGATTCACTACCGTTAACATCACTGAAGTGAAACTGTCACTACACCTGATACAGAGACCAAAAGGGGTTATAAACCCTGGTGGGGGGAAGGTTTCCCTTCTGACCGATATTCCAATGGCGTGACTACGGAGCTCGGCTAAGAGAGTCACGCTTCCGTATTACAGGACCCTTTATATGACGGGAAAAGTGAAAGATGACTCTGCAGTTCCACTGCCTATACTCATGTGTCGACGGACTACTGGCCGGACTCGGTCCAAGCTGGAGTGGATGATGATCGCTCTCCAGTACAAACTTCGGCCGTACTTCTTCTTGGGCACGCCAGTGCGTGTCCAAATCGGACGGTGTGCCTCTGCAATAGCAGGTGTTATCGATGGTCCTAATGCGGGGCAGCCTCTGGGATCGACTCGCAAAGATTCTACCACTACCGAGTGTAGCGGTGACCGCGACCGGATGAAGGGATTAATGGGTATAACCAGGTCGTCCCAACTTGTCTGAATGATCCCCAACAGTGGCACTGACCCTAGGGGAACACGCTTTTCAAGGACCCTTAGGGTTGTCGTTGGCAGACATGGCAATGCGGGCAGTATGCCTATCCTGTGAAGGTATCCCTGGCCTAAAGAAGTCTTGTCTTATCGCTCGAGAGTCCGCTTGGAGCATTGACCTGCCATGGGGAATCGTGGGCCTGAAGGAGAACAGACTCTCTCAAGTTTGGGGATCATCATGCTGCTGACTTGGCCACACGATCTGCCTGAGTGAAAAACCCTAAAGAGGCATCCCTTGTGGAAGCTTGATGTCACCTTGGGTGTCGGGCAGACTGAGCTGGACCGACCTACCAGTTGTCGGCAGGCGTTGGAATCAAGTCCCTGAGCCTGAGACGGATAAATGCTAGCAGGATCGGCCCTTGCCAGAAACCTCGTCAGAGATCGGCTGACGAAACGGGACGCAAAATTCATGTTCTGCTTCTTTGCTTTTGGCGGTGTGGTGACTCCATCAACGCATGTACGGGCAAATCCGTAGACACGGATGACTGCGTCCGTCTTCGAAGGTGATAGTTTTACCTACGATAAGGGAATACAGAGGTTATCGCTCACCGAGATGGCCATTCTTCGCCACAGAAGTAGGGGGTTGGAGATAGGAATAAGTCAGAAGGAAGGGTGGAGGTAAAACCAGCCTCCAACCGCACACATCATAACTAGCGCCACGCCGGGCTTAGGAACTAAACTACTATCCAATAGAGTGTTGGTGCTCCCGTATCCCTGATGGTGTCGACCAAGGATGACCAACAACAGATAAGAAACACCGGACACTCTGTACACCAGAGCTTGGAGGGACCCCACGTTAGCAGAGGCGCGAGGATGCTGGAAAGGACTAGCCCATGGACTACCAGCGGGACTCTAGGACAATTTTCCTATGTGGCCAGGACGACCAAAAGAAAACACCATCTGGGCGCTGAAAATCCGCGATGATAATGCTGGCCTTGTTCACCCCGCTAGCCAGTTGTCGGCGACTTATTTGCCACTAAATTCTTGTGCGAGGGCTTCCTCTCCGTATTGGGCGATGCCCAATATGCCCTGCGAGCTTCAGCAAACACCTCAGCGGTTGTGAATCGCAGCCGCGAATTCCTGGAGGTGTCAGTCTCGGCCTATACGGATCCTCAACTCTGTGAGGACAACAGTGTTGGTGTGTGTTCAATGAGGATTCAGGATCCTCCAGCTCCTACAATAGCCAACTGACGCCAGTACCCTAGCGTTTGCGCAGCTTCACCAAACTGCACGGAAGGTCTCGTCGTTTTTTTTCTTCTTGGCCTGATCTCCTCCTGTACGTCTCTGGGGTAAGGTGGAAACGCTTACGCAGAGCCAAGCATTGTCTGCATAAGTGCACCTTCATTAGATGTGAGCACCACACTCCCTTGCAGAACATGATAATCCAGGACAAAAAGGTTGCTAGCCTTTTGTTCCTCAGGGACAATTGGTATGAACAGTCAACCTTGTCCCCACAACATTTTCGGAACATTTCAATGTCTCACTAGGTCTGAACTCTGGAAGCTTTAACTTTGGGCCTCTTCTAACTCTATCTCCTGCCTGTCGATCAACCCCCTGATTTACTGATGCGGGAGACCGCGAAAGAAGTTGTTCCATTCTCCTCCCTAGCAGAGCCTCCATCCTGTCTAGTTCTTCCCTACGGTGGGCTGCATTTCCCTACGCTGTCTCTCCTGTCTGATGCCTATTACCTGCTGTGCTCTGTCAGGCAGCCGACCTCCTACGCTGAGAGCTCTTTTCCCTACGCTGAGCTGCCTCTTCCATACGCAGCATAGCCTCTTCCCTATGAGAATTCCTGTCTGTCAAGTCTCCCTCTCTGCGCAGAGCCTCCATCCTATCCAACTCTGAATACGATGAGCAGCTCTTCCCTACGAAGGGCAGCATTTCCTACGAAGGGCATACTGTCGGGCAGCTTCTTCTCGTCGCTGATGTCTAGGATCAATCAGGACAGAGGTGATGTCCTGGAGGGATTTCACATCCGACACTGGAGGATGACCCGTCTGAACCCGTCCTTGGGTCTCGACATTCCCATGAGGAAGTCCCGGGGCATACTCATTACGAGGGGAAGCATGGAGAATTAGGGGGCTTTGGTTTCTGGACTAAACTGAAGCCCACAGTTGCTTCGCTATACTCTGCGCTTCCGAGCGGAAGTGCCAGTAGGGGTTCAGCAGGAAAAAACCCTAGCGAAAGAAGAAGGAAAGTATCGCTGGACTATCGGCTTCAGCTCTGAGAATAAGTGGAAGTCACCGAGTCGATGTGCTGGTACTAATAGTGGGGACTACATTTAGAAGACCCTTCTTCATCGACGCCCAGTGTAGCCATATACCAGACGGACGTTGCCATGACAACTATATCCTACAGTTATCAAATAAGGGGAAAGGACAATTCACTGAAAAACAATATTTTAGGGGTGTGTGTAATAGTGTGTATGTGTGGATGGTGTGCGTCGTGTGCGGAAAGTTCCGGCTGCTCCCTCTCTGGCAACACGCGCTCTACAACACGGCAACAGTGCGGTGGGGCTCACCGAAAAAAAAAAAAAAAAAAAAAAAAAAATATGTCCGGCTGCCCCCACTCTGGCACACCGCGCTCACAGCACGAGCAACAGTTGCGGGTGGGATGGCCGGAAAAACAAACAGGCAGACGAATCCGGAGAGAGGAAAAAAAAAATGGCACTAACGTCCGATACAACCCACTGTACTCAATAAACCGGTAGAAAAAAAAACAAAAAACTGGCTAAATACAAAACAGGATGGAAGATCTGAGCGGCAACAGATAAGGCAGACTTACGGCCGTACCTGCGTGAGGTTCCGGCGGAAGGAGGTCTGGAACGCGGTCGACTCCTCGGTCTTCACTCTCGACTCCCCGGTCACACCGGATGTTCCCTCAGGCCACAAAAAGACTCCCTTCACGCTTAGAGTCACCAGCCAACCACCCACAAACAACACGACAAACTAAACTAAATGAATACAAAAACAGGACAGAACTAAAAGGTACTCCGGCAAAACGAGAGAGACAGTCGAGGCCCTTCACATCCGGCACGAGCCCCACAAATTGTCCACGACCGACCCTGGAGGTCTACCTGAACCAGGAGCGGTTAGATGGAGTGAGGAGTGGCTGACCTACACGCCGCGCATGAGCCCACACGAGAAAGTTTACGTATACAACACCCCATTTTTTTACACCAACACACACAGTCATAAATAAGCATTCAAACGCACCACAACATGCCCAATCACAATCAAGCATTCCCGCACACCACATGCACAATCACATTAAGCACCCAACAACACACACATGCACAATTATAAATAAACATTTCTCCATAGACGTACACAATCACAATTACAGCATTCCAGCACATATGTCACATTCACAATTATAATGAAACATTTTTAGCATTCCTTCCCTTCCCACAACCTAGGAGTGCCTCCACACCCCTGCCTCCGTAAGTCTACTGGGAGCACCCTGTCGCACTAGGTGCTCCGAACCGGATTGGTTCTTGAAGGGAGTCGCTCAATGCCGACACCCTTCGGGGTCACACAAGAGGCAGTGAAGCGCGCATCCCGGAGGGGGGGGGGGGGGGGGGAAAACGTGGCGCTTTACTGGAGGTCTGGTCGGGGGTCAGGGCCGGGCCAGTCTAAGACGGCGGGCTCCTTACAGTCCGCGGTCCCGACCAGAGCGTGGCATCGACCAGCGCGTGGCTCCTTCCAGTCAGACTCCGGGGAAGCCCTGGAGGGGGGGGGAACGTAGCTGGGAGGAGAGAAGAAAAGGGAGGAAGGAAGAAGGAAGAAGGAAGGAAGATAGGAAGGAAGAAGGATGGGTACTGGAACCCCGACCGTCAGTACAGTCTGACCAATGCTGCTAAATCTTAACAGCCCCCCATCGCATGATGGCGAGGGATGTCTATCAAACGCACCAACAGCCCCAGCTCAACACTACCTGAGCATAACGTTACCAATTCAAATCGTTTAAAGTCTTTTCTAACTTGTTGCTGGTAAGGGACTCTGCATTAATTCTACAGGGTTATAAACAAATATGAATTATCTTCACCCTTCTATCACTTCACGTTTATACATTTGCCTTTCTCAGGAAATAACACCAGCGACCATCGCTTTACAACTGCCACCTCATTTGCAAACTATAAATTCAATGGCCATTTTGTCACATTCCATAGCCACATTCAAAATAACACAAATCTCCCACCAGCAATCGAACGACAAATCATGCGCTCGCACGGCTGCGAACATAAAACTCGCTTCTCCTTGCACAACACAAACAGACGGTGCGAAAGGATAAGAGTCCGGCGAATGTGACCCAAAGGGCGGTCGAGCGACGACCAAAGCAAGTTCCAACCCTGAATCACCAGGTTCTCTCCCATCCCACGACTACCGCATCACCGGATGCATATACAGGAGAAGAATTTTGGAAAATAATTTTAGAAGGGCAGGTTAAAGATTGAATTAACCTGTGGAAAAAGGTCTCCTCAATATTTATTTATCTCTTTACAATTTCGAAACAAAAGAAAATTGCGCAAAGAGAAGAATAAGCCGGATAACAACAACAAAACAAAAAACAACAAACACGAAAACTGATGCTTACCAGTCTACCCGTGGGTGACCCTGAAGAGGCGGGTTCAACGTCTCTCTTGCCCTCTGTCCGTCGAGAGGACAGAAGCGCAGATGCGGATGAAAGATGAAGTGATGTCCAGTGATCAGATAAATGTCTGTTCTACCCCACTTGCTCCTCCACCCAAGTTTTTTTTTTGGGCGAAAGTGTCCTAAAAGCCGCCTTTCTCTGTTCTATGAAAAGTTAAGACTTCAGATCCAAAAAATAACGATTATCTACAAACAGTCAATTCTGTGTAGGGTTTATCCGTTTTTTAATACTACTTTTACCAAAATTTCAGATTTAGTTTATGTTTAAACCTATGTTTTACCTGATCATTTTCAATTACTAAATTCATTTACGCCGCAAAACATTCTTCAAATGAGTCTCTGTCTATATGGGAAATAACATACATCTTTAAACTGTTCTCTATAAGTCTTTAAAACCGAGTTATATTTCTGGCATAAAATCCACACACTTATCCCATCATGTCTTCCGCATGAAGCCAGCTTTGACAAAGTGTTTTCTTTTTAACTATTTCTTTATTGTGAACAGTCTTCTTTAATAAAGTTTGTCTGCGTTCTCAAACACTTTATAAAACTGTTCTAAACAATCACTCGTTTATTGCTGGGATCTACTAAATATGGTCATCATCTGGTCCTTATAAAACTTCTATACATGATATGCTTTGTTCCATTTAAGTGTTGGACAGAAAACCACAATATGTTTTAAGAATTTTAACGATAAACTGTTTGTAACAGGTCGAGGATAAAATATTGTTTTTCCATCAACCAGTCTGCCCACAAATCAATGAGCAAAGAGGGAGTTTTTGTATATAGTTTTAACTGCTCCATAGTTTTACTGCAGAATTTAATCTTATCCAGTTATTATTTTTATCATACTCTCTGTCAAAACTTGATCAGTATAATAAAACCCTGACGAGGCCTAAATGTGTTAAGATTAATCCAATTCAGTTCTGTTAGATTGTTTCTATTTAAGTCAACATTGTTTTGTACTTGTTGTTTTGTTTTAATATCCTCGCCATTGTGAAGAACGACGACAACAACGTTAAGACGTTTAACGTCTAAGTTTTGCCAGCTAATATTAATTCACTTTTTATAAGGACAGTCACTAAACGCCCACAACCCCTTCCTCTCCCATCTTTAAAGACAGAAATTTCAAATATCATTGGGTACAGTGGGCTCCTAATTTTCTGCTTGGAAGAACTGTTAATTTTGTAGAAGCTTACCTTTATAACCGTTTCTTTTCTGTGGCGGAGGTACTGTTTTTTCCATCGGCGTTATTTCAATCTCTTTTCCGACTTTTGTCGTCGGCTAAGACGTACATGTAATGGGCAGAGTTGAAGCTTTTCTGAAATTTTTGACGGCTTAAATTATGTTAATGGGCCTTATGATTCAATTTTATTTCCCATTTAAATATGGTTCTAAGTGCAATTTGCGGTCAGGTTTCGAAATATTTTTTTTCATAATTGCACAACATTATTTTGCTCTAGATTGCGCCAGTTGTTCTAGTTTAGGAAACTTTTTGCTGTCGCCAAACTCTTTGCGTTTTTAATCACCGTCTTTGGTGTACTCTAATCCATACAAAGCGCCTATCTCACCGTTCTGTTCAAAGTCGCAACATCTGCTAGATCTTTTAATTCTAAGGTTATTACACCTTACAGGCGCTAATGTAACTCTGATTCTTCTGGCCCACGCGTCATTATTTTATAGTAGAATAGTATTATTTTATTTCTAATACATTGTTGTTGGTTATACACATATCACAACTTTCCGCTTTGTCTATGATTTTTATATTAAATGATCCAACCTACTCATAACTAATATTTTATAACTGTAAATTAGGGGAATTGTATAATTTCATAAATCGCAATCTGCAGCTTGCATGACGGAAGAGCTCTTATAAAACAGTTGGGGCCTTCCATCCATATATGTTTTCTTCAGTGCTCTGCTCATCCAAATGAACTTAGGTAATGGAATGTAAGCAAGGTAGAGCGGATTTTCTCCATCATTAGTAGTTTTGTTTTGACGTAACTCTATAACTTTGAACGGCCGATTGGCAGTTGTAAATGCTTAAATTTAGCTAGTCTTTATCAAAATAGTACCCCCCCCACTTTTCTTCTTCAGGTTTGAAAGGTCAACATGTTTTCAGATTTCGCATTGTTAAAGTTTTAAGAGCAAATGTCGAAGTTAATCATTGCCTTCATTTTAGCGAGCACTTAACAGTATATCCATCTGGTATTGTTAACTGGCTAATAAAGTTCCATTCTTTATTAAAATTTTTAATTTATTTTTTTCCGTGGATTCAGTTTTATTAACTTACGACTTTGTAGAATATTTCATGGAGCTGCGGACGTTTTGGTTTCGCTTTCGTTATTAATAGCATTCTAAAAACGAAGGCTGTCTTGAGATGTTATGTTACAAAACATTTTTTAAAACAATTTAAAAAATGTGTGCATTCAAATATACTGATGATATATATTATATGTTGGGCCGCACTACAATTTTTAAAAATATAAACAACTGACCCACTAGACTTTCTGTGACCCAGTCTGACTCCTTTCGAAATTTGGTAAGTACTCCATTAAAGCAGATATCTTATACCCCTGTAAAAAAGACTACATCGCAAAAGTGTGGTTCAGTCATACGATGCTGTTGTATCAGATACAGTTTACTTTGCTGTGATTTGTGCATCAACTGGGTGTGGAGTGTCGTATGCTGTTCACTTATATCATCCTGATCCTTTGGTGAGGTAAGAGCTACAGAATTTCTTTTTTATACACCTTCAGACGTATTTTGACTGAACTGCATGACCATTACCAAATGACAAAACGTTTAATCCATTTAGCTACTGAATGACATGAAGGCTTTTTGAAAGATCTGTAACGAATTTCAATTTTAATCGTCTAGACTGTATTTTAGACAAAAGTTGGACCGCATTCATGGCATAGGCACCCCTTATTATGGGGCGTGCACAGAAAACTATACTATGATGTGAATCCTCATACACTTCTTTCTCTTCAGGCATGATGTTCAACTCCTAGGGTTCCATAGAGCAAGAGCATATAAACAGCATGGTCAAATTTATCTTAGACACTCTAAGGGCCTAACTAGAGCGGGAATAGAACGAATAAATGACTTATTCGTACTTAGTTGGTGGTTTTGCTAGGTTCACAAGCACAGGCAAGATCAAGCATAACTGATCCCTTTCTACTGGCTTGCGCACAAAAACAATACTTAGAAATTTTGAGGGACGCCATTAATTCTACAGTTGATTTACCTTCAAGTATTAAGGTACTACATGTTTTACAATACGCAAGATCGAAAGTAGACTTTGATGTTGGCACTGGTTGTAGACATGCTGCCTTCTGACCTCAGATCCAGATAGGTACAATAATTAACTATATAATGAAATTCTTTATTAAGGCAATGAACAGAGGTTGGGGAAAAAACGACATTATTTCTGGCCAGTAATATTACAAAACAATAAAAGAACACCAAGATTAAGTCATCCAATCCCCGAAGTCCAACCCAAAAGTCATGAAGACTCAGGCAAGCTAGCGGACTCTGTTTCGCGATGACCATGAATATGAAAAGACAGCGCTTGTCTTGGATTAAACTGGCATAGGATTACTTGGTCTTTATATTAACTAAATTGTCAACCCAACTATTTTAAGAACTATGTCCATAAGGCTCGGGCCATAAAGCTACTTCTTTGCTTGCAGTAGACAAAATGCCAGCTGACAATACTCCCCAATATCCTGGTAAAAGCGTCCCACGGCTTTACCAGCTAATTTTTTTTAATAAAACTCGCAGGATGATCAAGCTGTTTTTTTACCCATGATTTATCAGGGGATGCGATGGCGGCGGTGGCACTGACACTTTGCCCTCCACCACCGCCTGTAATAGCCATTCCAGTGTTCTTTATTTGCTATCTAAGGCAGTTATAACGCTTGCTTAATGTGAAGCCTTGCTCTCTAAACAGCGTTTTTATTGTTATGCTAAGCGTGTGTCTTTTCATATAAAATTTTTCGGATAGTTTATCTTTTTCTATTCACTTGAGTTCGTATTGGTCTCGGGTAGTAGTTAGACTTCTAGTCTTGCTGTATACTTTATTTGTTCAAGATCTTTTAGGTCTTTGGGTTATTCTTTCTTTAATAATCTTGCCCTTTAGTCGGCGTCATCAGCCTCAACGAGTTTTTCTTTTTATATTCTTATATGCCCATCTAGTTCACCTTGTTTTGCTTATTGTTGTTAATTCGCCTCTGATGGTCTTAAAGCCTTGATCAAGGGCCGCTATTTCTCGCCTATGGGTACATAGCGGTGAGTCGTGTCTAGTCTTTACGCTGTTTCTTCTGAAAATGGTTTCTGCTTCTATTGCATTTATTATTTCATCTGCCGATTGATTTAATTCTTTAAGTTCCTTGTTTTGTATTTGGTTAGCTGTTGGAGTTCCTGCGCGTGTTTTGAAGTTTAGCAAACTGCTTACCTATCTAATTTGGTCTAACAAGGCCAAGGCGATTTTGGATCTTTACAATAAGTCTTAGTATAATTGTTACTCTTGGCTTCAAAAAACTTTGAGGGTCGGGTTTAGTTGTAAGCCGATCAAGTTGCCCTTGATCGTTTTTTAAGCAAATGATCATCCTTTTTTTTTTTTTTATTTTTTTGTTTTTTTTAATTCAAAATCATTTGGGTCTTTAAATTCGGGAGGTTCTTGGCCTAAACTTTCGTAAAATGATTTAACCTTACTTTATGTTAATTTCATGCCGCAATGAGAGCGCTGAGCGTTGTGTGTCAAAGGGATCATTTCACTATGTCGACTCCAGGATCATTACATCATAATCTTCTTCCACTTCATTCTTGCCATGTTTTTAAATATTTAAACTTTTTATTGTTTATAAAATGGCGGAAGCTAAACATATGGCTCGATTTCTTACCGCATAGAAAACTGAAAGAGCCCCTTGGTGAGGGAAATAAACGGAATATTATTGTTCCAAATTATCCTTTATACTTGATTGCAGAGCAAATTCTTTACTGTCAAATTTCCAGGACTTAGGAGCGGATGAATTGATTGTTGCCAGGCTCTGCGCGTCTTATTTAAAAATGCGCTCGATTCAAACAACAGGACCAAACAGGACAGTTGTCCAGAATCTGGGAACGGGCATTCGTTAAGAAAAATTTCTTTTAAAAACTTGAGGGGCAAGAAATATTTTCTTTACTCATGCAGACTTTTTTTAACCTTTTCTTTCTTGGTAACCGGGAATGTAAAGGGCTGACTTTGCGTTTCAAGGAATAGAAAAAAAAAAAATGAAGAAGCACTAAAACATCGGAAGAGGTGACCGCAGATTCTAAAGACGGCAGAAAGTAAGCAGCTGTAAAAATTTTGGCGTTTGGAAATAGCTTTTCCATTCCCTTAGATTTTGAGTTGTTTTAAAAAAGCGCTTGGCGTACTTCAGGAGCATTTAAAGACTGATTGTCATATGAAATAAATTTTTAATGAATACAAACGTGTTATCAGATCAACTGACATCGAAGCAAAGTACAGCATTTCTGACATCTCGTTAGAGTTTGACGTTGTTAGCAATCTAAATTTAGCAGAGTGATGGCTCACCCCACACAATATCATTCACATTTCCCATATATAACGAAAGAAGTGATTCATCATACAACCTATCCAGGATGCAGGGAAGCAATATATGGATTTTTAGTTTTTGTGTTGCAGCAAGATCGATTAAAGGTATTTTATTTGCTGTGTGAAAGATTGAAGACGTTCAAAAGAGCAATATCCCTAAAAAACCAACCTAATATAACGAAGTACAATGTTCGATTGTGGGTAGTCCTACCAAATTTCTAAGGCCTAGCGGTGGCTTTAACCTTATCAGCATTTTGTTGAAAATAGAAAATCTGTTTGGAGGAGGGAGGTGTAGAAAATCCAACAGTTGACCTTGCGTCTAAAGATTTCACATCTTCACAAATGTTTGGCTTGTTGATTATTTTAACACCATAAATACTGTTTATGGATTGACTAAGGTAAACAGAGGATTACTGTTGCATGGAAGCGGAGAGCTGTGAGAGACGGAATAAACATTCAATTGATTAGATAGTAGCAAGACGTTAAACCGCTTATTGTACTTTTGTTTTAATATATGATGCGCAGCTGAATATTGTAAAGAACAGATTAACAGTTTGTAGTATACTAAATTATTTTTTCATTTTAAAAAAAGCATGTCTGTTCAGGTTATCAAATGTGCCTACAGCGCCGCCAAAAGAAGGGATAGTAGAAACCCCTAACATAAAAACCTTTAGATTAACAAACATTACGCAAATGCAACAAAAACTAGAGCAAGACCTTTCAAAATACAGCAAAACCAAACGAAGGTATTCTGCTGCCTTTAATGCTGTTACTTATGTTAATACTGGGGCATCGACTATAAGTGCTCTATCAGCAGGAACGAGTGTTGGTCTCTTAGCAACGGGCATAGGCGCACCGCAGCTTTACCTCTAGGAGGTTTGTCTTTAGCTCTCGGCCTGTGTTCATTAGCTGTAAGTGCAGCCGGCAAAAAATTAAAAACTAAACTCCAAAAGCACACAAGCTATGGTTCAACTAATAACAGCTAAACTTAGTTCCTTCAAGCTGATAATAAATAAAGCGCTAGCTGACTCAACATCACGGATGAAGAATTTAATCGTTTACAGGCGATTTTGATGACTACAAAAGACAAAAGTTTGATCTTCAAAGAAAGGCGAGGGCAAGTTTTTCTCAACAGCCAGACCCGAGCAGATAAAAAAGGAATGCTTAAAAAAAGTAAACGAGACATTAAACTCTGTTCTAAACAGCTCACATTAACAACACCAAAAGGTTTTTTATACTTTAGTTTATGAGTCCAAGCGCAAAAAGACCGTTGATATTGATTTGATTAAGCCGTTGTATTTTTTTTAATTTAAATTAAATATGTTGGCTTAGAAAAGAAAGACAGCATGGCTAAGATATATGAAGGACAAGGGCGAATTGTTTGAAGGAATGCTCGAGAGAGAGCGTTTATCAAGAGCACTGAATGATATTGATTTAGAAGGGCATTGACCAACAAACGTACAGGCAAGTGTTGTTCATGCTATTCTCAAGTTCAGGCAAACTAACAATAGACCCGCCAGTTAAAGTAATGTTAGCTGTTTTAATCGACTATGTAACAATAAATGAAGAAAATCTAGAAGTCTGGGTCTCAACTAAACAGCAGACTATTCTTTCTCATAATGACTTAACACCGGGTTGGGCAGACGAACTGCTTACACAGTTTGACGCTGCCGCTGAAGAAGCTAAAATGAGAGGCTCTGGTTGGTCAGGGGCGAAGTCTTAGAGATTAGATTAAAACAGGCTAAGTATGCGCCGATTGTAGGCAAGGCTTACATTCCGCTACCTCGGGAGTTGGTTTTAAAGAGAGCAGTTTTTAAACATAAAAAATTCAGACAACAAATGTTTCATGTGGTGTGTTCTTGCAAGGCTGCATCATGTCCGCGAACACGCAGAGAGAGTGACTAACTATCGGCAATACGCCAAAGATCTTAACTTCAATGGAATATCCTTTCCTGTTAGTGTAGACCAAATTGATCAGTTTGAGAACAAAACAAACCCAATAACTGTTAATGTATACACATGGGATGAGGGAAACAAATTTGGCGCCAATTAAAGTGTCCAAGAACAGTCCAACAATAGGCGAACCAGCCAAAAGTCATGTGGACTTACTCCTAATGTTTTCGCCAGCAGGGCTGCCCCATTACACATTGATACGCACAATGAGCAGATTATTGGCGCATACTTCAAAAAACACTAACATACAAGAATTCTGCAGAAAATGTTTAACAAGAATTCCATCTGTGCAAGCCGCGAGTGAACATATAAAACATTGTAAAAGTTCTGTAGACTGTAAGACAGAACTAACTACGCCCCCGCCAGGATCTAAAGTTAGTTTTAAGAACTGGAAACGGCTGCAAACAGTCCATACGTAGTTTACGCAGACTTCGAGTCGCTTATTGTTCCTTATGAAGGGCCAGCACCACAAAAACTTCGAAAAACAAGTCTTAATGAGTAATCATCAGATTTGTTCATTTGCCTTCATTATTGTTGGGTCGGATGGCGTTTATTCAGAACCAGAATTATATAGAGGACCGGATGCTGCAGAAAACATTCTTAAAACGCATGCAGCAAGTGCGTAACGCCTGTTCTAATAATCTAAACTTATCTGAAATCATAATGGCGCCTGAAGACCAACAACAGTATGACTCAGCCACGCATTGTTGGATTTGCGGTTTAGAGCTAACGCCCAAGAGTGTAAACCCCACAGTAAGAGACCTATGATCACATTAGTGGGAAGTTTAGAGGTGCAGCGCACAGTAAATGCAATCTTCAACTAAAGTTTGATCCTAAGACATGGAAGCTGCCTGTATTCTTTCATAACTTGCGAGGTTACGACTCTCACCTTATAATGCAAGCAGTAACCAGCGCCTTCAGGGTAGCATGCATTGCACAGTCATCAGAAAAGTACATGTGTTTCACTTTAAATAACATGTCTTTCTACGACTCTATGCAACACATGATGGGCTCATTAGAGGCACTGGCTATGTCCTTAAAGTCCTGCCCAATAACGGAAAAATTTTTGACTCAACTCTTGTTAGAAAGGTGTGTTTACCCTTATGAATACATGAACAGTTGGGAAAGGTTTGACGAAGATACACTTCCGCCTAAAGGCGCGTTCTTTTCTAGTCTTAGAGGAAAGGACATCAGCGACACCGATTACCAGCATGCTCAAGATGCTTGGCAAAAGTTAGATTGTAAACGATGGGAGACTATCATGACTCCTATTTAATGGCAGATGTATGTTTGGTTGGCGGACGTCTTTGAAAATTACAGAAAGACCTGCATGAAACATTATAGCCTGGATCCCACGCATTACATTTCTGCGCCCGGGATGAGCTGGGATGCTTTCTTAAAGTTTACTGGAGTACAGATTGATTTATTGTCGGATTTACCAATGATTCAGATGATTGAAAACGGATTGCGTGGAGGAATTAGTATGGCGTCGCATCATTACTGTAAAGCAAACAACAAATACTTGGACGACTATGATCCGAGTAAAAGGTCTAACTATTTATGTATTTAGATGAAAACAATCTGTATGGTTGGGCTATGGCGCATCCACTTCCATTACGCAAACTTTAAAATGTACACAGGCGGTGATCCGAACAAATATTCCAAAAGGCATTAAAAGTGTTGGGCAGTTTTAACGTGATCAACAGCGTGGTTTCATTCTAGCAGTTGACTTAAGAATATCTCATGAAACTCATGACCTGCATAATGACTATCCATTAGCAGCAGAACGTCTAAAGATGGATCAAGAGAGCCACCCTAAACTTGCTGCCTAATCTTCGAGGCAAAAAAAATTATGTCTGTCATTACAGGACTTCTACATTTTTATTTAAGGACAATGGTTTAAAGTTAACAAGTGTCCATGTTATTGCTTTCGATCTAAGACGGTTCATGGAAACCATACATCATGGTAGAACACTGATCTCAGAACACATTCCTCAGAGCTTCAGAAAAAGGTCTTTTTCAAGCTGATGAACAACAGCTTGTTTTCGGAAAGGAACTATTGGAGAATCCGCACAGCGTAAAGCTGTCAGATTGGTCACAGAGTGAATGAAGCAAAAATTAAGTGATTCAAAACCAAATTATCAGGACGTAATAGATTTCATGATCAGCTTTTTGGCTTACATGATGAAGAAAAGAAGTCAAATTGGACAAACCTGTATTTATTGGGTTTTACTGTTTTAGAATTTATCAAGCTTTTGATGTTAGAAGTTTCTTTATGACTACTTTTAGCCCTGTATCCGGTACAGAGTGCGTTACACAGATACAGAATAGTTTTGTTATAGATATCACTACTGAGACATCTATAAAGACATGGAACCGAAGTGGCTACAGGGCATGCGGGATGGTACGACACACATCTGTTTACCCTAAAGATTGCCTTTGCATTCAATTACTAATAAGAGGTTTTAGAAGATGAAGGAGAATTATCTGGAAAGGTGATCAAGGATTATGTGGGGTTTAGATCGAAATGTACAGTATTTCGAGCCAGGAGAAATTCATTTAAGAAAGCAAAGGGAATATTCTCGCAGCGTTGTGCAGCAAACATTATCACATGACAACTACAAAAGAGAAGCATTGTTGGACAATAAGAATTTTCTCATGACAACGTAAAACTACGACTATCTACAAGAGATCAACACAACGGTTGTAACAAAGGAAGTCATTAGATTAGAACAAAAACACAAAACGGGTGTTGTTATCCAGAGTTTTCATATGCAATTGGGCACTGGAGAACGCATAAAATTAATTAAAGCGGATACTGAGTCTGGCGGGAATTATCTGCAGTTCTTCTTCACAAAAAGATCTTGAGGAGCTGGTTGTTTGTTGTGTCAGTTTCTCGTAAATTAATACACGGAGCGGTTCTTTTTTACAATTCTTTTTATTTCGTACGGGTCAACACTCCAAATTGGATCAGTTGCCCTGGATGCGAGTGTCCCTTCTGCTTCCACCGGTAATAAAGGTACCTACTTTCAAATCAAATGGTAATAGTTTGCTGGATGAAGGGACTCTCCTTCAGCTACATTTATTGTTTTTCTTTTGATTGCTTGTACTTGTTTAGCCTTTAATTAAATTCTATCATTATTCATTGCGCGCAAAAAACTGAGGGCAGTCTTCAACCATTCTGTGTTTGCTGAGAATTGTCAATAAGCTTCTGTGATTACTGGTAGGGAAAAAAAAGGTCTTTCGGCTAACTGTTTGTTTAAAGTTTTCAACTAAAGCCTGTGATCTGTGAACTCCGGAATGCCTCTTGTAATGGTAACTCTATGTTTCAACAATAATTGATTCAATACTTGCCTTTAAAATTCTTTTCCATCATCGACTTGAATCATGCGAGGATAAGTTAAAGGCTCGTTGTTTTATCAGTTGTATGGCAACAGCAACAGCGAAAGCACTTTTTGTGTAATGGTTCTGCATTTTGTACCTGTAGCTTATGTCAATGACTGTGAGTGCGTACTTAAATCTTTTTCGTCTAATCTATCAGAGGGTAAAATATAGAAGATCCATTTGATGGGTGTCGTTCGGTTATTGCGTTCACAAAGTGGGGTCTCTGTATTCGTCTAGGCGCTGGTAAATAAATTTGCCAAATCGCTTGTGTTAGATAACCATTCTTTTGCTGTTTGTTCACTAACTCCGGCGGCTTGGCTTATCTTTATAATTGCTGTTATTCCTTCCAATATCCTTTTGGTGAATAGTAAATTTTGTTCATTTTTTACTCTGCCAATATTATGCGCAAACAAAATACACAACAGTCATACAAAGACAAATAAAACCGATTTCTTGCATCTTTTGTTTTTCTGATGGATGAATAAATGTCGCTAAATTTTGGTGGGGGGCAATGTCTCGATTGGTTTGCCTGTTACTAGATAATTATTGTTTTTATGGCTTGATCTATATCTTTAAATTGTAAGCTGCATGGCCCTGTTTTTTCAGGAGTATCATTTAATAAAATCTAACTGCTCAATTCTCTGCTTTTCATTAGCGATCTTGTGTGCAGTAGTTGCTCCACAGCTTTGTTATGTCTTTTTTCCTGCCTTCATCTCGCAGTTTACTAAATGCGTAATTACTTCCACTAAAAGCGTGAGCATTGATTAACCACAGCGCCCGCCTTTCATCATACGAGTGAAGCCATTTTTTCATAAATGGATTTTTTATTTACATATTTTATGTCTGGAATTATTCCTGCTGACTAGAAAATCTTTCGTGGCAACCGAAGCTGCAATAATGCAATAAGCTTTGCTGAAATCCTCAAAGTTCTAGTTTTTGCCTAAGATTGCTGGTTTTATTTTTAAAAGGGCTTTTACCAAGCATTGAGTATATCCTACACTTAGTCCTCCAATAACAGAGAATGGTATACAAGGTTGGTAACAGGTTTTTTCGGTGTCTTTTTATAAAATAAAATAATTATAATTTAATAAAACATGGAACAGTGATTGATCTACTAAGCTACAAGGCTGCCTAAACCTTCCCGAACTTGTGAATGACCAAGTTGTTGGCCAAGCTGTTATGCCCCAAAAGGAGAGGTTTGTATTCTTTGGCAGCATGTGGAAAAACAAAACAGTTCCTCGGAACTGAATTCAGCATTGAACAAATTCAACAGATGTCGCCGCAAGACATTATAAAGTCTCATAAACAGGTATGAAGCGCAGGAGCTGGGGTCTAGATTGGTAAAGTGTGGGGCTAACGGTTCTTAGTTTGTACACTAAACTAGTCAGTAGATTTGCTCCCATTGATTTGAACTTGATCTTAAGTATATGATTTAAGCAAAGAATCCGTTTTTAAAAAGTCATTAGAGTCTCTTGGGTGTGATCTATATAAGATTTGGAAACATTGTTATCGCATTAATCATGGGATTAATAACTTTTAATCATATAGATTTTGTTTCCCTTCAAATGAACGAGCTGGAAAAAATCAGCAGAATCAGGGGAAACATTGAATCAGGTGGAGAAAGTAACCAAGCCAGAAAAATCAGCCCAGAAAACACTGAATCAGGTGGGGACCAGGGAAAAGATCATCTGGGCGTGTTAAAGAAGGAAAACAATTAGCAGAGTGGAAACAGACAAAAAGAATTAATGTTACAGAATATAATCTCTCATGAAAACATAAACCGCCGCGCCAGAACAAGTTGATTCATTGCCGCTTAAAAAATCCATTGTGATAAAAGGGCACCAAAGTCTCAGGAATTATTGAAACTTAAAACTGTTGCCATTTTGGCGCCATTGCTGCTGTGGGGGCAGTAGTACGGTTATAAAATTTTTATACACAATGGCAGCCAGAAACAAAAGCAACCAAAAAATCTGAATCCGTTAAATTACAGAGAAAGACAACAGCACGCAAAACCGCCAATACAAAGCATCGTTTTGATCCATTTCTAATGAATAATATTTTAAGAACTTAATTTTAAATTTTTTTAATAAAAATAGTCATGGCGTATTATTAAAATGATTAGTCAATAAATAAAGACATGGGAGGGTCTATAAAAGAAATTTCCATAGACCAGAATTGTTAATCATTGCGGTTGTTAGGATGTAAGAATTTCTTTAAGATTTTGCCGTACGATTTCGCGCAGAGGACGCTGAGCAGACATCCTCAACGATGAACGCGTTTTTTGAAGCGTGTTGTGTGTACTATATTAGACCATCTTACTATTTAAGATAAAAAAATAGATTGTATATTTTTTTTTGATATATATACTTTAATAAGAAATTAGTGACTTAGAGGTTGACTTGTTATGTCTTAGTTGACTTGAGTAAGAACTTGAGGAGGCTGATCAAGAACTTATTAAGAATTGCGGTGACTTAATGAAGAACTTAATTTAAAAAGAACTTAATTAAGAATTGGGGGTGACTTAATTAAAACTTAATTAAGGGACTCTGGGGTCACTTGATCAAGAACTTAATTAAGGACTTGGTTTTTCTGGGCGTCTTGGGGTGACTTGGGGTGATATCGGGTGAGGCGTCAAGTGTTTCAAGTGGGAAGGTATGCCAAAAAGTGGAATTACTAGGACCACTTCTTGGGGCGACTTGATAAGAATACTTACTTAAGGATTGGGGTGGGACTTAAGGGCAAAGATGTCAAGTGTTCAAAGCTCGCTACAGTGGGAGGTCGATGTGCTGTGCTTGTGTGTGGGCGTGGAGAGGGGAGGGAGTGTGTGTGTGGTGTACACAGAGTTTATTTATTCGTTATGTGTAACACCACTTGGGGCAAAGACGGCGCTTGCGTTTTTGTGATTCATTGGCTCTTTTTGCGTCGCAAGTTCAAAGCAGCACCAGGTGCAGTTATCAAAGCCTGATTGAATAAAACAGACCAATTGTATAAAGTACACCTAGCGGCCGTCTGAGACGCCTAAAAGTTTGTAGCAGGATGTTGGACGGTGCGTTGGCGGGGTAGAGGGAAGAAGCAGGCAACACAACGCAAAAAAAGTCATTACATGGAGTAAGAATGTTGGCAGGCAGGGAAGCGTTCACGCACCTCGATCCGTGAACGGTCGTATTTTTAGTAACTTGAGTCTGAACTTGCAGTCTATACTATGTGCATATTGATTCTATCCAGCTGTCTATGAACAAAAAAGTCATTACATGGAGTAAGAATGTGGCTCGGCAGGCTAGAGTTCCGCCTTGTGAACGGTCGTTATTTTTAGTAAACTGATCGTCTGATTGCAGGGTCTAGACTATGTGATATTGATTTCTATCCAGCCGTCACGCATGAACGGTTCTATTTACTGGGACTGTTGGAGCTCGCTTGATATGCATGGATCTTGTTTCCAGATCTGCGCAAATTTGGCACTTGCAGCATGCTTTGATTTATTTAGCTTGCCAAAAATGAAACGAAAGGGAAGGCCTACGCATAAAACCCTGTGTATCCATTAAAGAACACTTGCACCGGCACGTATTTTCGTTGCAGTGAACATCAGGATACACGGTTTTTTTCTTTCAACCAAACAGCCAGTTTCCTTCGTTCTCCGTTCTTTCCTTTCATTTTCCTCCATTGTTTACACAAAATCAAGAAGTTACCAAACTGATACAATAAAACGTAAATTAACCAAGGACTGTGCATCTTGCCTCTCAAATTACTCATCCTATTTGTAGTCTTTCTACAATTCGCTTCATTTGTGTTTCAGAAAATATTGATCAGCAAAAGCTTCTCTGGAAATAGCTGATGTGAAAGTCAGCCTGATTTGCCATAAGATAGTCTCGTAATTCTTGTGGCGTTGGAAAGATCTGTTCTCCTTTTTTTGTCTCCTTTCTTTTCTTTTAACATTTGCTCAAGCTTTCTTTTAGGTTCTTTGCAAAAATCCGCGGTCCATCCTTTTAATCCTTTCAATTATTTCTGTCATTTTGTAATGTTGGTCTTGATTCTCTTGCAAAATAAGCATTTATTCCTCTGTCCACAATTCTTTGGGGTTGGCGGTGTGTAACGGGAGATTTTTTCGTGCTTGTTGAAAAGTAGAAGCTTGATCCATGTCAGGTAGAATTAAGTTTGATGGTCTGTGTTGAGAAATCTAATAGATTTTGATGTGCAACTTGCGATTCCAGAAGTTCTCTTCATTCTGAAGAAATGCTGTCTTGAGAATAGATAATATTTCGTGTTTTTAAGCAAAAATCTTTACAGCAAACACTTCTCTCACAGAAATACACGTCGTTTCACCACTGCACAACAGCTCAAATGTCGAGATAACTTAAGGCCCGTTGTCAACAACATCAAAAGTGCTGGGAGGATGTGACGTCTTTTTAACTTTCAATGATTAGAATCTGACTTATGATAGGGTGAAATGTAAGAAACATGTCTATAGCTGTTTTACCCCCAGGCGGGAATGGCGTGAGCATGATCCTTTCAACCGCTTATAGAATCTTCGGTATTCAGAATGCAAGCAAAAGGAAATCGATCGCTATTCATAACTGCACCTCTATTAAGAGAGGGCCAGTTTTCAATAGGCTTTGAAAGTCATTGAATTGCCTGGCGCGGCAAGCAGAGGAGGTTTGGTTTCACTTCAGCGCACTCGTGTGTGTGTGTGGTGTGTGTGTGTGTGTGTGTGTGTGTTAGGGTGCTGTGTGGGTGTTAGTGTGTGTGTCTTTAGTGGGTGTGAGTGTGTGCATGGGCGCCTCTCTGTCTGTCGGTCTGTCTCTCTTGCTCTCTCTTCTCTGTCTGTCTGTCTGTTCTGAGGCAACTTGACCTTAACGGGCTTTGTCAGGGGTCGGGTGATTCTCTCTCTCTCTTCTCTTAGCCACAAGGAAAAGGCGGTCTTTTAGGCCATTTCGCCCAAAACTCGGTGGTAGAAGCAAGTGGAGTAGAACAGGGGCATTTATATGTTCCTCAGAGAGAAAAGTTCTAGCAAACCAGTTCTTTTAGAAGGTAAATTTGTTTGTAAACCAATGAATGTTTTGGGTAAAGTTCTTTATAAGAACATGGATCTAATATCAGCTAGTGAAATGTTCCTGAAACCCTTTTTTTTTATTTAAGCAGGATCAATGAACATGGTGCTTCGATAGCAAAAATAATGTTATAGCATCGGTTTTGCGTTTTAGACATTGCTAATAGAGTTGTACCCTTGTTCATGTGACTTTTTTCCCTTCCAGCCATGAATTTCTTTTTGATAGTGGAGTTATTCGTGAGCTACTGCAAAAAGATGGCCACACAATCGGGTGATGAAAAGTCAGTGAGGGTCTATTGATTTCTAAAGACATATTGACTTGATGATACATTATGGATTGTTCAGTGTCTATTGAAGAAAACCTGTCAGAAATGATTTTTTGCGGCAGTGTAGTTTCCTTGCAAATGTGAACAGAATAAAACATTCACCTCCATGCACGCTTAAGGCATGCATGGGAAGGAGTGGATGTGGACTCTCGCTGATCGGACAGGACACATTGTTCAGTTTAGCCAGATATGGGTGCTCACGTGGACAGGGATACATTGTTCAGTTTGAGCCCATATACTGGTGCTCACATGGGTTAGGACAGGAACATTGTTCGCAGTTTGAGCTTATACTGGTTGCTCACATGGGGACAGGGTTCATTGTTCAGTTGAGCATTATATGGTGCTCACATGGTCAGCGTTCATTGTTCAGGTTTGAGTCATTTAATGGTGGCTCACATGGGACAGGGCTCATTGTTCAGTTTGAGTCATATACTGGTTTGATCAATGGGAAGGGTACATTGTTCAGTTTGAGCCATAACTGGCTGCTCACATGGGACAGGGCACATTGTTCAGTTTGAGCCATATTACTGGTTGCTCACATGGGGAGGGCACATTGTGCAGTTTGAGTCTTATACTGGTGCTCACATGGGGACAGGGCACATTGTCAGTTTGAGTCAATATGGTGCTCACATGGGAAGGGCACATTGTTCAGTTTGAGCCATAACTGGTGCTCAATGGGAAGGGTACATTGTTTCAGTTTGTGTCATATACTGGTGCTCACATGGGACAGGGTACATTGTTCAGTTTTGAGTCAATTACTGGTGTACATGGGACAGGGTCATTGTTCAGTTTGACCTTATACTGGTGCTCACATGGGACAGGGTACATTGTTCAGTTTGAGCCATATATTGTGCTCACATGGGACAGGGTACATTGTTCTGTTTGAGTCATATACTGGTGCTACATGGGACAGGATTCATTGGTTAGTTTATCAGATACTGCGTTGATCACATGGGACAGGTACATTGTTCAGTTTGATCCATTTACTGGTGCTTCACATGGGACAGGAAACAATTGTTTCAGTTTGAGCATAATACTGGTGCTCAAAAAGGGACAGGGTACATTGTTCAGTTTGAACCATATACTGGTGCTCACATGGGACAGGAAAACTTGTTCAGTTGGAACCTATACTGTGCTGCACATGGGACAGGGTACATTGTTCAGTTTGAGCCCTGATACTGGTGCTCACATGGGTCAGCGTGTTTGTGTGAGTGTGTTTGTGAGGTGTAGTGCGCATGTTCCTTTGTGGATGTGTGTTGAGTGTGTGAGATGTGCGCGCGTGTGTAGTTAAAGAAAGCAAATCAAGATAAAGCAAATTTCTAAGTTTATCAGTTCCGCAAGACAATCCCAGACAAAAACAGATGACAGGAACAATGCTTTGACTCTAAGGTCTTCTTCAGCAACCAAAAACATTTAGGACATAGGGACCAGCAACCACTTCTCTTCTCATCGTCGGTGCTAAGTGGGCGTGAATGAAAACCAAGGCGTTGGGAAGGGATCATGGGTGTTGAAAACAATAATTGATGACAATAATAATATTATTGATAGCAACAAAAATGATGATAGTGATGATGATAAAAACATTTAGATCATAAGAGGAAGAATACTGTTACTTTTGGTGGTGGTTTATGACGATACTAGTTGTTGTATTAACAGTGGCGAAAATACAGAGGGGGAGAAAAGGAGAGGGGGTGTGGGGTTGTAGAACAGCAGGGGTTTGTTTGTTCGTTTGTTTAGTGATGGATAGTCATCATGGTGGATCGATAATTAACGCTGGTAGCAAGACAGAATGATCAGGAATAAAAGCAAACAAAACTACTGGGTGATAGTATTTATATGTTGTGATGTTGGTACTGATGATAATGGGTGGAAAAGTAATGCGGAAGTGATCAATGAAATAAAAAGCAAACAAAACTACTGGGGTGATAGTATTTATATGTTGTGATGTTGATACTGATGATAATGGGTTGGCAGTTATGGAAGCGGGATCACTGAGTGAAGGGCCATCTCGGATACTGGGACTAACAAATAAAATCAACAACAACAAAAAAAAACCAAAATAGTGATAGGTCCAGACAACAGAAATGGGAAGATGGCGTCTTGGCCAGTTTTTCCACTGACCCTTTTCTAAGGAATTTTTGGGAACATTCACTGTCTGTCTGATGCCGAAGATATGAAAGTCCATCAACTTCAATGATTTACTGTCGGTAGCTCTCATTTCCATAATGATTAAATCAAAACAACAACACAACAACAACAACACAAAAAGTCTGGTTTTCTACATCATCTCATGTCTTTTTACAACAGTTGCTTGACCATTCAATGTGCTTACAATCCTGCCAGAGCACACTGATTATGCTGTTCTGATCCTTCTTCACATGCTTTCTGCCTCTTAACAAAGCAAGATTCGTTGATTTTTTCCTCTGCTGTCCAACACAGCTTTTAGCCTTGATGCTGTTTGTTTAGTATAACTCACTTTCAACACTCTTTTAGCCTTGATGTGTTTGGTTTAGGTAAAACTCACTTTCAACACATCTTTTAGCCTTGATGCTGTTTGATTTAGGTATGACTCCCAAGTTTCCGCTGTAGCCAGTGCTTTCAACCACCTTTTAGCCTGATGATGTTTGAATTTAGGTATATCTCACTTTCTAAACACATCTTTAGAGCCTTGATGTGTTTGATATGGGTAATAAAACTCCCATTGTTTCCGCTCGTAGCCAGTGCTTTCCAACACATCTGTTAGCCTTGATGCTGGTTTGATTTAGGTATAACTCCAAGTTTCGCTTGAGCCAGTCTGTGTGCCATTCTGTCGTCCTCCTCTGCTCACTCTGCCGGTACAGAGGCACATCAAGAATTCCTCTCTCTGTTCTTTATTCTTTGCTTTCTGATCATTGTAGAGGTACTGAACCCCCCACCCAACCCCCCAACCCTCTCCTCCATCATCAATCACTCTGTCTATTCTGACCAGTTTTACTGATTTTTTCCCTCGTAAGAATGACGACCAAGAATCCACCTTTGGACAGGAATCTGAGAAATGTTGGAGTACACTGAAATTTTTTAACAAACTTATGTAACATCACGGGGGGGGGGGGAACTTGTTTTTTATTTTGACGTCGCTGAAAGATTTTTAACAACATATGAAAAATCATCATGACTAACATGAGTACTGAAATATTTAACAAAACTTACGAAAAGATCATAAACGACTAATATGAGGTTGCTGAAAGATTTTGATAACTTATGAAACTCACGACTAATATGAGTTGTGAAAGATTTTTAAAAAACTTATGAAAACATCACAACTAACATGAGTTGCAAAGTTCTATGTGTGGCTCTGAAGCAGTATAGAATCACTGCTGTCTCCAGATACCTGGGGACTGTATTGAATGCTCGTGCGGCTAGCACTGCTGTCGGCTGTTTGGCCTGTCGTATTGAATGCCGTGCGCTAGCACTGCTGTCTGCTGTTCTGGCCCCGGACGTTTGAATGTCGTGCTGCTAGCATGCTGTCGGTGTTCTGGCCTGACGTATTGAATGCCGTGCTGCTAGCATGCTGTCGGCTGTTCTGGCCTGACGTTTTGAATGCCGTGCTGCTAGCACTGCTGTCTTCTGTTCTGGCCTGGAGTATTGTATGTGCTAGCACTGCCTGTCGGCTGTTCTGGGCCTGACGTTATTGAATCGCCGTGCGCTAGCACTGCTGTCTGCTGTTTTCCTTTTTTTTTTTGTTGGCCAAAAACTGGGCAAGTGTGCTATGGCACTACCTGACCATCCAGAACAGCCTGGATTAGGCACTAAATCCATGGTGAACTGGTTTCAAGGAATTTTTTTTTAAGTTATTGGCACTGATTTGAGTGAATTCTAGGTCATTTGTTTTTGGATGAGGAAAAAAAGGGCTTTATTTTTTTTTTATTTGGAGAAAAAAAAATCAGTCGTGTGCTGGTTGTACACACTAAAAAACAAAATGGCATCCCATCCTTTTTATTTTGGCTTATCAGTTTCTTCTGGAGGCACGGTTTCTCATGGCGCATGCTTTGATCTGTGTTGGGTTCCTGAGCATATTGCTGTGTGTTCAGGCGAAACGACCACACGCCGTGAGTCAGTTCGGTCAAGGTCATCAGGAGTTGCCATCTTTTGATTCCTTACTGTCCAGTTAGTGCCCAGGCCAGACAGAACCGCAACAGGCATGTCCGATTTCCACTCTGGCGACAGCCCCTAAATCAGATCATGACTGCTCTCCTCCACTGTCAATAAGGGTCCGCTGTCCCATGACATACTCCTATGCACACAGGAAATCATGCACCCTGGATGCTACAAACAGGGTCTGACTCCTTTCTTTCATATAACACACACAACACAATTTGGAATTTCTCCCCCCATCAAAAAAATTTTGTTTGTTTTTTTTATTTCTTTCTCTCACGCCTCATTTGTAGGCGCCCGAGAAGTTCTGAACAGTTCTTCTGTGGTTCTTTCTGCAATTGTGTTTATTCAACATACGTCCCTTTTATACAGGGTGTTCACACTGTTTCGCAATGGTTATTCAACAAGACGTCCCTTTTATTTTTATACAGAGTGTTCACCACTGTTCTCGCAATGTGTTATTAACACAAGAGTCTGTCCCTTTTATACAAAGTGTTAACACTGTTCTAGCAATGTGTTATTCAACAAGGACGTTCCCTTTTATACAAAGTGTTCACACTTTTCTCGCATATGTGGTATAAAACAAGTCGTCCCTTTTATACAAAGTGTTAACACGGTTCTGCAAGTGTTATTCACAGACGTGCCCTTTTATACAATGTGTTCACACTGTTTCTCGCAGAAAATTTATCTTGGTCACATGACCTCAAATATTTTTCAGTTCACGCACTTCTTTTTCAGGTCGTACAGACGGCCTTTGCCTGATATAATCAACAGACCATCACACTTCTTTTTCAGGTCTTCATACAGACGGCCACTTTTGCCTGATATAACAACAGACCATTACCACTTCTTTTCGGTCTTACTGTCGGCCCACTTTGCCTGATATAAACAACAGACCATTACATTCTTTTTCAGGTCGCACAGACGGCACTTTGCCTGAATATAAAACAACAGACCATCAAACTACTTTTTCTGGTCATACTGACGGCCACTTTGCCTGATATATCACAACAAACATTTCTGGGGATCACACACACCAATTTCTTTAAATTTTCAATGGAAAAATTCTTTTCAGTCACAAAACAAATACATTCTTTTGTGGAGGTCCTTTATCTCATCGAATTTCCAAATCACAATTTTTCACGACAGCAGACATTTCTTTCCCATAGGAAAGTTCCTTATGACCGCGACTCTCGTCTCTATGTATCCAAAGACCAGAGTGCTCCTGGAGCAGCATTTTCCAGGGCTGCCAGGGGCCTATTCAATGTAATGCCGCCAAAGTATAGGGTGCTCACCCTAGAAATGACAAAGGCACTCTATCAAACATCAAATATAATAACTTCCTTGGAATTTAACTGGTGACAATCGATCACAGGATCTATCTTACCTATCGTTTGTTGTGAAAACAGTTATAGAATTTGGAAATGATTTCTGATCACGATCAAATTGGAGTCAACGATCGAAATTTCAGATCGTGATAAACAGCTTGATTGAAATGATCAAAATATATTCGCACATCCATAATCATCAAAGGATCATTTGATATATGAGCTCAACTAGTTGAGAGCTCAGCTATCTCTCTGTCTAAGTCCACATTTCTTCTCCTCTTCTCCTTTAGTAATCTCTCTCTCTCTCTGTTCTTCTTCTGTCTCTATGTCTCTCTCTCTCTGTCTGTCTCTCTCTCTTCTCTGTCGACCTCTCTCTCTTTTCTCTCTCTCTCTCTCTCTGTCTGTCTCTCTCTCTCTCTGTCTTGTTCTCTCTCTCTCTCTCGTCTGTCTGTCTCTCTCTCCTCTCTGTCATTGTCTGTCCAGTCCGCTGCTTCCCCCAAAATGACAGGCAGTCTGTCTTTTCCTCAGAATACAATCACTACTCAAACTGTGGAGAAGCACCTTGTACAGGTGAGTTTTCAGTTCACTCAGTTAAGGTTCTCCTAAACACCTATCTGTATTTGCACAGCAGGTTGATGGTTTAAAGTGCACAAAAAACGGAAGGATTATTACATTTTCTTTTCCTGGGGCGCAATGACATCCACAATTCACAGTGTACGGACTCAAAAGGAGCGCAGCAAGTTCATGAGGACACACATCATGTTGTCAAGACACGGAAACCACTTGTACAGCAGAAGACACAACAGCCTGTTCCTATCAACGAAGGCATGGCCAACAACATACACTGATGACATAGCTTACAAAGACCAGAAGACACAAAGATGTGCTATCAACGAAGCTGGCAACGACAACACTGATCGCCATAGCTTACAAAGGGACCAGAACACAACAGCTGTTCCTATCAAGAAGGCATGGTCAACAACTCTGATGCATAGCTTACAAAGGACCCGAAGACACAACAGCCTGTTCCTATCAACGAAGGCATGGCCAGCGCAACACTGTTGCCATAGCTTACAAAGGACAGAAGACAAACAGCCTGTTCCTATCAATGAAGGCAATGGCAACGACAAAATTCAATGCCCATCGCTTACCAGAACAGATGATGGAGGGGAGAGGACATCTAATCGACTTTTCGGTGAATTCTCCATCGTAATCTCCCTGGTACAGCAGTCAGAAACAGCTTTTGCGAAGCTTGGTAGGCGTTTATTTTGAGGCACCATGTTGCCGAAAAAAAACAAAGTCAGAAACTGGCAACCCACCAAAGACCGTTCACCACACCAAGGACAGACAGGAGCTGAATAATACGACCACAACATAAGTGACAGTGCATCATAGGCAATTACTCTTGCTAGAATAAACAGACCATCAACATGAAGTGACAGAGCATCATGGGCAATAAACTCTTGTAGAATAAACAGACACAACATGAAGTGACAGAGCATCATGGCAATAATCTTGTAGAATAAACAGGACCTTAAACATTTAAGTGACTGAGCATCATGGGCAATTACTCTTGTAGAATAAACGACCACAAACATAAGTGACAGAAGCTTCATCGGGCTATTTCTCTTGCTAGATAAACAGACCACAACTTGAAGTGACTGTGCTATGGGCAATAACTATTGCTAGAATAAACAGACCATAACTATTAAGTGACCAGAGCATCATGGGGCAATTACTCTTGCTAGAATAAACAGACCACAACATTAAGTGACAGAGCATAATGGGCAATTACTCGAGCTAGAATAAACAGACCACAACATGAAGTGGACAGTGCATCATGGGCAATTACTCTTGTAGGAATAAACAGACCACAACATTAGTGCAGATGCATCATGGGCCAATTACTCTTGCTAGAATAAACAGACCCACAACTTTAAGTGACAGAGCATCTGGGCAATTACTCTTGCCTAGAATAAAAGCCCACAACATTAAGTGACAGAAGCATCATGGGCAATTACTCTTGCTGGTCTCATTGTAAACTGAAGGCTTGATTAGTTCCCAGATCTCGTGTGATGGGACAGACAAAGTGCTCCATTCTTTCTTTGGGGCACTCTGGCAGTTGATCAGACCAACCACCTCACTGCCTTCAAAGACCCTGGTCGGGATCTCACACCAAACACTAGTGTTGTTTCATAGTATTTCACACACCACTGACTGGGTAAACCCACACCAACACAATGATGTGTTTCATCTGATTTCAACACCACTGATGGGACCTCCACTAAACACTAGTTGTTTCCAACGCCAACACTACATATTCACAGTTTACCATACACAGTTTCACACCAGCTTACCACACACACATATTCACAGAACTTACCACACAACATATTCTCACAGCTTACCACACACCTTAAGTCACAGTTTACCATTACCCCCCCCAACCCAAACATATTCACAGTTTACCATACACAATATTCCTGTTTACCTATACACATATTCACAAGCCAACTGTTACCTACACAGATATTATTACAGCTTTCCATACTCAGATATTAATACAGCTTACCATACACAGATATTTTCACACAGCTTACCACCACACAGATATTCACACAGGCTTACCATACACAGTTATTAATACAGATTACAATACACATTTTAATTAATTACAGCTTCCCAACACAGATATTCATACAGTATTACCCACAACACAGATATTCATACAGCTTTCCAACTCAGATATTCACACAAAGCTACTCACACAGATTATATACAGCTTACCACACACCAGTTATTCACACAGCTTTCCACACACAGATATCATACCAGCTTACACACACAGATATTCCACTCAGTTCCACACACTGATATTCATACAGGTTACCACACAAAAAACAAGGTTTGTTATACACACAGCTTACCAACACACGATATTCCACACGCTTACCATTTCGTCAGCAGCAAAAGCAGGGATCAAGGATGGCTACAGGACATGAGGCCCGAAGAGCCACGAGCCCCATTGTCACCAGCCATGACACCGCCACGTTTGCATGATGACTTTGTTCCCGCACCTTCACAAAGGTCATGCTTGAAATCTACAAAACCAAATGCTATTCCACTACAATAGTTACCTTAAAACAAACCTAAATTAATTCTAAAAAAATATATGTATATTCTTAAACAGCACTCATTATTTTATCTGATGGCCAGCCACTACAGAGGAGAGGCAATATCAGGGGGTATCGTGCGATTGGATTTTTTCAAAAACCAGTCCCCTCGTCTCATACCCCGACCGTTTTTCGCGCCTTGAGCAAACAGTCCCTGTGAAAAAATTCCGGCCGGTAGCATTGCAAATAACGATGTTAATTTTTGCAAGGCACAATTCAGTGATGTCAAACAAAAGAGGTTCACTTACCCGACTTTCGAGCACTTTCATTGCGAAGAAACGATCAGTGCAGAGGCAACATCAAAAGTCTCGAACAATCTTAGCGTGGATATTGAGGGCATATCAGCTGTGACACTATTCTCCCCTCGCCCAGCGAGGAACGGCCTCTGTTTTGATTCCGTTCTGGACCACTGAAACCTCTCTCCGCGGCACGCTGGACACGGGGATAACCAAGGCAATTTGGCAACAAAGCGAAGTCTGGGTTCTGCCACAGCCAAGTTTCTCATCACAATGCGAAAGACATGGCAAAAGTATCATCAACCCCGTAGCCACTCGGTGTTCGCTTGACTGATTGAAGTCAGTCTGTGCAGTGGTCCGTTTATCACTGTGCATAGTGGGCGAGTCAGTACTGTCAGCTTCTCGGGTTGCGTAATGATCCAGTGGTCCGGGAATTGGAGTGCATGGTGCGGTATCTCTGTCTGTCGAAGTTATTTGCCAACGCTGACACTGTACTCATCTGATCAGGGGGGAAAAGCGGTCTCTCAGAGGGATTGGAGGAGTGAAGCTGTTCTGCATTAAAGTTCTGACGGGTGCGGTGAAAGTAGCTTCTCTGTCCACATGTGTCGGTCTGATTGTTTGGAAACACACCACCATCACGTGTCACAAGCATGTGAAAAACTCAGTTCCTTCTGGTCTGGTATCATCAGAAGATGCTGCAGTCTTGCTTTTGCACTTTCACAGTGGTGTATGTATGACAAGTTCACCTCCTCTTGCTGAAACGTCAGGTTCAGTCTTTTCATGACTGGTACAATGTCTTGAAAGCATAAACGGCATTGCAACGAATGCAAACATTCTGCATTTTCGACTCAATCCCACAGCTGCGCGTTCTTCTCTGGGTTCCTCTTCAAGTTCGGTGTTCTGTGCTGGGGTACACACTCCTGACAGCTGAGACGGCTTGCCCCGACTCAGCCCAGAGCAACACTGCTTGGATGCTTAAGCAAGATACTGGCCGAATCTAGGGCATCACAAATCGCTTTCATAACGATGGGTTCTGTCGCCCGAATGCCGTGTACAATTGAAGATCTGCTGCAAACAAAGTCTTAGTCCGATACGGATTGCACCCATTTTCAGTAGCTTCCTTTGTCGCAGCGCTACTCAGTGTGCGGCACAGTGTATGTGTACCAGGCAGGTTGACGGGCCTTCAGTCGAAGGGCCCACACCATTCAGTCGCCCTGTCATAACGGACGCACACATCCGACCCAATCCGGCCAGTGCCTATCTGTGATCAACCATTCTTGAAGCTCTTCGTTCCCAACATGTCTAAACACATTTGTGGTTCCCCTGTCGTTGGTGTAGTTGCCTAAGCAAAGTGGTCTCAGAACATCCGTTGTTTCTCTATGCGGAGCATACACGATGAGCTTCTTGTCCTAGAGTTACAGTTCAATGGTGTCATTATGATGATGCCCACAGAATCACTTTTCTCGAGTTTTTCTCTGCTTTCCTGCTTGTTATATCATCCAAAACTGTTCCATCTGTGCATTGAGAATGGTGCGTGTTTGTAGACGGCCCTGACTTCAGTGACTGTAATCCATCACCTCCTGAGTTCAATCAGTGCCTCCAAAATTATTGGCAGCGATGTTGCGTTTTGAATGCATAACCACAGTCGTAACTGCGCTATTCACTATTCTTTTTCATCAGCACGGGCTGCTTCAGGGTGTGGGACCTGAGGCTTGTTTGTGTTATGTTGCTACTGCTGCCATATGAGTACACTTTTGCATGGTCTGCCAGGTAGAATACTGGAAATTTCGTGGATCCCCTAGTAACCATTTTTCTGTTTGGTTTTGATGCACACTTTAACAGTCATGTCATTTTCATCATTTGCATCAACTCAGCATGCTGGAATCTTTCAGCCATGATTCTCTGAATTTATCATCTTGCATTTCATTTTTTGCTATGCTGGGCTAGGCCCATCTAGTGCTGGTTGGAGCTGAATAGGGCACTGTCATCCAATCTGTGCTGGTGGAGCTGTTTGGAAGCACTGTCAACTTCCAATCTTGATGATGGTGGAGCTGATCTGGAGCCACTGTGCACTCAATCTGTGATGGTGGAGGGGGGGGGGGCAGGAATTGGAAGTACTGTCACTCCTGTCTGTGGTCGGTCTGAACTGCCGAAACTTGCGCTTCTTTCGGCGGCTGTCTGATGCACTTCTTCACTTTTAGCCTTTTCAGCCTTTAATTTACTGATTTTTTTTTTTTGCCATAAATCTCTAACCGTCCAGCAAATAAAACCAGTCCCTGGGTCTGCAAGCTAAAAAATTTCAGTATTTCTCTTTATAACCAGTAATTTACTGGTAATGCAGTTAACGCGGAATCATGAATATCACTAGGGATGTGGGTGGGGGGGGGTAAAGGGTCGAACCCCACAGGTGGCGTGCACTTGTGGACCATTTCCATCCCAGTCAGCTCCTGTCCCTGGCTGTTGAGTGTGCTGTGGTACTGCAGCTGGAAGTCTGACACCGCACACTGACGCTTCCTTCACTTCATGGGTGTGTGGGACATAGCTGTTTGAACTGGTCAGTTAACACCAACAGACGTTTCCCTTTCACTTCATGGGTGTGTGGGGACATAGCTGTTTGAAATGGTCATTAACACCACACCACTGATGCTTCCTTCACTTCATGGGCGGTGGGGACTTAGCTGTTTGAAATGGTCAGTTAACACCAAAACTGATGCTTCCTTTCACGTCAATGGGTGTGTGAGGACATAGCTGTTTGAATGGTCAGTTAAACCACCACACTGAGTTTATTCATTCCATGGGTGTGTGGGACATAGCTGGTTGAACTGGCCAGTTAACACACACACTAAGTTTCATCCACTGGGGGGGATGTTCTCTGACAGTGCTGCTCAACTGCTTGATCCGTGACCCACAGGTGTCTTAGTCTCTTGCACCTTGTCAACACTAACACCAACACAGGTGGCAAGCACAAACTCTGTCATGGAACTCAGGGCATGTTGGAACTCTGTTTTGATATTGAACAGATCTTCTCATCCTTGGCACGC